>JBBPRS010000089.1:0-71155 GCA_038093155.1 Boletus huronensis | reverse complement strand
CTGTCCTCTCCCCTCAGTTCACCAAGGGCTAGTCCCCTTGCTATTCCTAGTCTTAGTTAGGTGTTGGTTTGGTTTGCCCTAGGCTTAGATCAGCCCTTTGGAGCCATTTCATGTTCTCACTCATATCCGACAAGCCCTTATCCAGGCTCATCTTCAAGTCCAGTACCCAGACCTTGACATCCCGAAGCACGCTCGCCAACACTCTTGTTTTTGCAAGATCAACTATTGCCCTTACCATCATCAGTACTAGGCTTATCTAGGTCTATGCTCGCCCCTATCTGGGTCAAGCATAACAGCGAGTGGTGGATTAGCAGTGATGGGCTCACCGGCAAATGTTGGATTAGTGGCAATGTGCTCATTGGCAAGTGGTGGAATAGTGGCAATGGGCTTGCCGGAAAACAATCAATTAGTAGTCTAATACTAAGTTAATAGCATTGGGCCCATCAGTGAATAATGGACAAACTTTATCAGCCAACCAGTGAAGTGGCAACTAGCTTTGGCAGCATGACATTCAGTTCTATTTCATTCCTGATCAGCCAGCCAGCATCCCATACACTTTGTTTTTGTCGGCCAATCTGTCATTCACACTAATAATTGCCCATCAGCTGGTGTGGGCTGGCCAGTGTTTTGTGGAAAAATGTCACATTGGCTGGCCGGCAAATTACAGAAAAAGCTACTGCATGGGGTCTAAAAGGGGACTGTTTCCAGGCTACAAGAGCATTGAAATATTCATTGAAATATTCATTGAGTATTCACCCTTGAATATTGAGAATTAAGCTTTGTCTTTTATTCTCTCAATCATAAGGAGTACTCCAGAGTACTCATATGAATCTCTTTAGAGAGACTTGCCTTATTCTGCATAAGTTTCAGGACTGCTAGTTTTATTGTTAGGAGTAAAGACTTGTACCTACAGAGGACAAGTGTAATAGAACACCTTTTGGGAGAAAATCCTACATAGGGCAACAAAAGGGAATAGATCCCCAACAACAAATCCTACCAGAGCCATAACATTCTTCTAAACTACCCACCTCAAGGGATAAGTGGTAGTAAATTATCCATAGCCTGGATAACAAATCTCCTTAGTTGCACAATAATAGATCATACCATTGCTACCATCTGAGTGAACTAAGTGAAGCCTGACTAATTCCAATTGACTTGGAAACTATATTGACATCTCAACATCTCAACATTTTAGCATATCATCGGATTACTACTCCACAAAGCTACTAAACTTGCTTAATTGAGTTGTGTTTCCATCTCACCATTTTGACATCTTAGCATATTGTCGGATTACTACTCCACAAAGCTACTAACTTTAGGTTTTACTGACCAATCAAATCACAACTGAGAACCATAGAACCAGTAGTATTTGCACAAGCTATCTACTACAATTTTCTAGTACAAAAAAAATCAAGCTATCACTACCACACAAAGTGGGATGTCATTTGAAGCGATAATTCACATCCAACACCTTCAATTACATTGAAGATTGGCAAACAACCCACATTCCTGGTTACACTAAGTTTTTCACTGACTCAACCATTCTAATAAAATCTTGTTTGAATCATCTAGGAGGTTTCAAACCCCTAGCTTATAGTGTACCATCTGTGGAAGGAAAAGAACTAGTGTTTGGAACATATTTGTCAAGTTCCTATTGCTTTGACCTTGAGAGAAGACAACACCAGACAGCATTCTTGCTTCTGCAAGATCAACTACTGTCCGTACCATCACCAGTATTAGACCAATCTAGGTTTGCACTCGCCCCTATCCGGGTCAAGCGTAACACAATGCACTTCTCCAAAGAGGGGGCCTGGTGCGAGATACATAGCACCTGGTCATTATTTATTTCAGGTTTATTCTGTGATCATGAAGGGTCTTCTCTATTGATGATGAAGCAAGACTGGTCCATTTTTAGCATGCACAACTACACTTTGGTAATATGCATTATGAGAGGTTGTCTACTGTAGATAGCTGACAGATGCGCTGGGCGGATTGTCAGCAGCACTTCACACCATCATCATCATCAAAATATCATGGGGTAAGTTCAGAATGCTCAAGACAGATTGCTGCCGTGCCGCCCCAGACCTTGGGTCCGTCCCCCAATAAATCAGCGTCCAGAACGAGACGACAGGGTTACTCGTCGCGTCAAACCACGGCAGCCCCTACGAGCCCCGACAACGCAAGCATGTGCGCTTCGCAGATCGCCGAAAAGTAAAATTCATGCTCTGAGTTGTGTGGCTCGATCAAGTTGTGTGCAATCTCGTGTGCGAGCGTGAAGAACCTAAACACGGTAAAAGTATCCGACAAGAAGACGACCATGAGCCACCGAAGCGAACGAGGCTGCGGGAAGCAGACAGACCAAGATATCTGAGCTTGCTGTTGGTGACCGTTCTTGACATCCTGATCGTCTGTTCATGGGGTCATCTCAGTTTTGTGGTCACCGAGAGTTGAGCACATCCATGATACTTACGCCATGCCTCGAAATAACGCATGTTGAGGAAAATGCTTCCGTTCCTGTTGAACGCGATGAGTCCTCCAGCCGTGTCATAAAAGATGTGCAATGAGGTCGTTGGAAGGTTGTATATCTGAGCGAGAGGCGTAATGATGTGTATGAATCGAGCGAGCGGGTCGCGCATGCGCGTTATGAACGTGTCGGTGTCAGGCACATCTATTCATCGCTCAGTAAACCAGACTTCGCCCATCTCAACGTTCTTGTCCATTCTCACCTTTGGTGGCAAACACCCTCACGTCTCCCATTTTCCCTGGTCACATTGTCAGTAACCGGGGATGGATGAACGAACCTCCATCCTACCGAGGAGCTCCATATTTCCAACCTGGCCAGACGAATCACAGTAACCCTCGTTCAGAGACTCCTTGACGATCTCCATCCTCTTGCGATTATGGAGTAATGTCCCTTCTTCAGACTTGCATGCCTTGATTGCCATGTCGACGTTGGCACCTGAACAATACACCCATCAAATCATAATCAGTATAGACGTGTATATATCACCCACGAATATTACTTTGAGGTGTCACATGTCGCGTATTCCTGTCATGAAAGGATCAACAAGTCATTCGTTCCAAATGCAACTCGAGCGTACTGTGGAGCCTGGGGGGACGGACTGGATCTAACGATCTCCGAGGAGGATGGCACATGTGAAATGAGCTTGCGTCTCAAATTTTGCAGCGCGTTACTGATGGGGTAGGGGTTGTTGGTGGGCTCGGGAGTGGAAGGGGGAATCGGTGGATGTGTGGTTATCAATTCATTCGGAGGCTGCTCTGGTACACCGGGCGTCATGGTTGAAGGTGGGATTGTGGGAGGCGGAGATGAGCTAGCTGCGGGCTCCCAGCCGGGCAACCCAGCGCGCCGCGTAGGTGACTTGGAGCGCGTTGCAATAGAATCAGGATGGTTCGCTCTTAGAGGTTGTGGCGCCACCGGCTGGGGGATAAGGGTCGTCGAAGAGTTGGACGTTTCCGATCCGATGTAGCGGCTTCTCCTGGCTTCTTCCGCCAACTTCCTGTCTTGTTGCTGTTGCTTGAGGATCTTGTCAACTGAACGTATGCGTGAGTCGGGAAACCTCGCGGACAGGTATGTACTCAAAACTGACCATTATAACCTCTTCGTTTCAGCGCTTTCAGATCAGTAGAGAGGATCGTCATAAATAGCAGGGCATCGTTGACCTTGGCCTTCTCGAATAGCAACCGACACAGAGACGTCGCAACTCTGGTTGTATAACTGAGTACCAAAGTAAAAGGGCGAAGAACGGAGCGCAGCAACTCACTCGTACATGTCCACCTGTGTGCTGTCGGACAGCCACAGCTCGATCGGTCCCGTACCGACACGCTTCGCGGCTGCCGATGCGTCCAGCGTGCGCGTCGTCTTGCCACCCCCGAAATCAAGCGTTTTGGAGACGACCAACTTTGAAAACACCTTGACTTTGAAGTTGTGCGCGCCCGAAAGCCACGAAAGAGACACCCTCGTGCGGGTGTGAGTGTGCTCGTGGAGGAACAAGGGTAACCTCTCCAGTACGAGAGCCCGGACGTCAGAGGCAGTCTTCGTATCCGATCTCTCGTTCGAGACTTTATACTCCTCTCGAACGACAGTGCTCAAGCGTCGCGATCCGAGCGATGCGTAAAAGCCTGTAGGCGCATAGTTAGTCATGATATATACATCTCTAGCCAAATCTCAACGTTTACGCACTTTCCAGAAGATCCTCTTGCGGTGCGGCAAAGATAGAGTCGCTGAAAAGTTGGTACGCGTTCGTATCGTCGGCGATCACGATCTCAGTGGGTTTCCGCAGATCGTGCAGATCTTCCCACCCTTCTTCATCCCATTCCGCCAACGAAGTCTTATCCAAGAACGTTTTTGAAGCTTTCTGGCGACGCATACCCAGCAAGATGGGCGATATCTTCATCTTGCTCATTGTGCCAAAGGCAATAACGTGGCTGTTGACAGCCAAATTGCGTAACTCTGCCAAGTAACTGGTGACCGAGTTAGTGGACAACCACTGACAGGAATGGGGGCAGGACACGCACTTTTCGTACCCTCCAGAAAGCCCGTAAAACTTCTTGGGATCGGAAATCAAGATCTCCGCAACCTCGTCTATGGAAGGCTCGTTCTTCGAACCACATGCACTCAAAAACCTATTCGCGACAGGCCCGAAATCGACAAAGACAAATAACTTGGAATGGAATTCGCCTTTGGTACCATCGCCGAGGTAACACTGAGTAGGCGTGAGCCATCGCAATGGTTGAGCACCTGAACCCTTCGTGGGGACGATCGGCAGCTTTGAGAGTATGATCAGCTGTGATTGGGTGAAGCCTGTCATATCCCGTGAGAGAATCGAAACAAAGTGCGAGAGGAACGCTTACTCGAGATGCGCTCGGCCAGGATCTCAAACCACTGCCGCGCGGTCGCTTCGCTGGGTGGTGGTGTTTTCTCCAGGAGGGAGAGGAGCATTGAGGTAGGGGGGTGAGGCTGTATGCCTAGTTTACCGACCGCAACTTCTCGGCAACTGTTTTGAACGACTGAGAAGCCGAGTACTTTCCACTGAGTCCCAGAGAACACCTAGATTGGCGGAAGTAACCATGTTAATGGAGATAATATGATACTATGAGAGTAATGTACCTCGCCCAGCTTTCCTAAACGGGTACCATCCTCACCTTCTGAAGGAATAAACGCGATGTGTCCGAAGTTGTCTGGATTATAGTCCGGATATTTCGAAGGAATATTATCACACAGATATTTGAAAGCAATCGTGCGAACAGCAGTGTCCGAGGAAGAACACAGCGTCACTGTAGTCTCTAAAGGTGGGAAGCGACGCAACCCAAGCCGATAGAGCAGCTTGGCTATCAAGCCATCAGGTCAGTCGTCTTCCAACGGTGGTACAAGGTCCAGGGCCAACCTTCTTCATTATTTCGCCACTTGGACTTCTCCCCCCAATCAAGGACGGGAAGTTGCAGTTGCCGGAATATGTCTACAGGCTCATAGAGCTCTCGAGCACAATAGCGAGGCTTCTTCTTACCCGCAGCCGGTGGTGCACCTTGCTTAGTAAACGCTGCCGTCGACGCCAGTCTGGCGAGTTCCTCCGTGGTCAGGGTATCCCCCACCTGGACAAGATAACCCACGAGGTCGGAGACACTCCAATCTCCCGTCTTCACCATCCTAGATACACAGTTGCAGCCACGAAATAAGCAAGGCCACGTCGACTTACCGATCGAAAACGAGCTGGAGATCGACATGTTTCCGGACACCAATAAACGAGAGCAGTTTCTCCATCTGGCCCTTGATAACAAGACCTGAGGAAAACTGTACCAGCGGAAGGTCGCTAAATAGCGTCATGTTGGTGTTGGGGAAATACGAGTGCTCCGGGGATGTTAGGCCGCAAGATGTTGGGATACACTTCTTGCCGGTGAACACCTTCTTCGCCGAAGTATGCATCTCGTTCGATAACGAAGACCATATGCGAGATAGAATGGTCAGTACACGCTCAGCCCAGTCAATCGACTTGGTGAAGTCGTGATCCGGATTCACCGACGTGACATCGGTTTGGGAAATGTGTTGTAACCAGTCGATGATAGTAAATTCGGCCCAGTGGAAGCTCGTCAACTCGGAAGGCGTAAAATGCTTGGTGACATTCAAGGGCATGAGGGTCACGGGAAGCGGTCCGTCCAATGGGATATGGGTACCAAGTGTCTTGGTATTGATGAAATACTGTACTGACGACAGCGGAAGTACTCTTCCATCTGCGCTGCTGAGGACCGTCGCATTCAACAACTGTACACGGATCTGAGTCATATTGACGTCAGTGCTATCTTGCTTAAGGCTGGTCCACCATTTAAGACAAGCAATGAGTTCTTCTTCGCTGAGCGGATGTTGCCGTAATTCTTGCAGGACATCGACAAAGGTTATAGGGGAAAGCATGCCTTGAGCTTGCAGGGCTTTAATGGTACGCGCACCTTCCTGGATAACAGATTGCGGCAAAACTGGGAGATGCTTAAGGAATTTCGAGAAAACGGGGTCGAACTCCTTGATATCATGGCCCCCACGGATACCAGCAGATGAGAGAAGCCTCAAGGGCAAAGTGGAACATCCATAGAACGAAGTTTCCAGCAACCGCGACACCTCCGATGAAGGAGTAGAATGATGAAAAGTGAAAAACTTGAAAACATGAATAAAACGCTGGAGGAGCCAATCCTTCAACTCCTGTGGTGGACGGAAGTTTGATGTACCATTAGATTTGGCTGCACCTTCCCACAAATTCTGGATGTTGGAGAGCTCCAATTCGTACGCCGCGCGAGCCAGGAACCCCCCAATATACAGCAACTCTTGATTCCAGACTAGAACAGATAAGCAGGTATCATAAACTCGTAAAGAGCTGCTCACCTGCAACATTCCTGTCACTGAGTGGGGTCGTGTGAACATATATATGACAAGACAAGATGACACGCTTACACGAGATCTATTGATTCACGCTCGACGGTCGGGATGAAGCGGGACGCCATGTGGCCACCGATACCTGTCGTTTGACCCGTAGCGTGTCCCTACATAGAGAAATTATTCAAAAGTGATAGTTGAAAAAACGTCGACGCAGACAATGAAAATCCGCGTATGCCCAACCCTAACGCAACGTCAGTCAATACACAAAGTAAGCGTTGGTGTTACAGACCCATTCAAATCCGCACGAAGACCCTGGAAAATACTTCCGCACGCCACCGGCTGGTTCTTGTCATCGGCAAGACTCTGGTCATACTCATCTTTCCCAGTCTTCGCATGAAACAGATAAGTCTTCGTGAAATGACCGATCGCATCGATACACCCACATAAATCAAATCAAATTTGAGCCGTGCTGGAGGATTTTTCTTTGTAGACCGGAGGAGTTCAGCAGAGAGTTTCTTGTCCACCTTGACGTCCACCTCTGCAGTGAACAAAGTGAGAGTCACATTCATCTCATGTAACTCTGTCGGATCTTTGGGATGCTGTGGTGGTAACGCTGGAGTCTCAGGCTGGGGTGTCGATTGGCTCGTAAAGACAGAAACAAGGGAAGAGAAAAAGCCGCCCATAGGCTTGCGTGGCTCCAAGACCTCTAGCAATGGTCGTTTCTCAGTCCCAACAACATAGACAGCATGCATGACCTCTGCCTTGATCCTGATGGCTAGTTAGGGTTGATGATCAGCACGCATAGAGACAGCATGGAGAAAACTCACGATGGGATTGCACACCTTTGACATTCATGATATTCGACTGGCTGGATCGTTTTAATCCTCTGGGAAGGTCGACACCTTTAGCCACCCCAGGTGACTTCTTGACATGGCCAATGCGATGCTCGTCAAGATACACGCTGACATCGTTGAGGTGAACCATGAACGTGATTGACGATACAAGAAATCGCATAAAGTCAAATGCCGGTGGTATAGGTCCAACCTCTCGGAGCGTCATTTCGAACGTTGTCCATGGGTCTGCGGTTCCTTTTGAAGGGAGATCACCATGACGGACATTCAGCTGATAGATGATACTATGAGGGAAAGAATCGGTATGCTGGAGAATAACCATACCTGATCTTTGTTATCCTTCCAATAAAATTGCATTCCATGCCCTGGAAAAAAACTCAACCATCTAGCACCAAAGATATGAAATATTATACCTCCAGACGATACGAATGGATTCTCCGTCACCGAAAATAAGCTGTAAAATCCTAATCGAGCATTTGTCCACCGCCATGTCGACAGAGATGTTTTCACTCACCAACACCAAATGCGCCAATCTTCTCCTCGTCAGGGTTTCCCTCAGCTAGGATAGCGCGAGACGCATTGGAGGACGGGCATTTCAAATAAAAAAAGGGGGTCACTCACCGATCTTTCGTAGTCGTGTCCAATCCTCGTCTCTAAAGGTGATCCCATTGTTTTTAAACGTCCATTGTGCGACCTTGATCAGAGAGCAGTCAGCAAAACAGTGTACCAAGCGGCATAATAGCGCCGAGTACGCGTACATGGGTAGATTTGAGATTAGGGAGAGAAGGTACATCAATGTTCCCTGGCTCGCCGTCCTTCCGACGTAGGTATGCAGCAGTCTCAAAGCGGATTTCGACTGCGGACGACCGAGCATCGTCTGAATTTTGGAGGAGTTCCCGGAATACTAACGCCGTCAAGGGTTTGAAGTTGAGAAGGGACCACCGCGGAACGCCGCTAAGATCTCTCACCAGTGAACTCGCCGGAGTAGCGCGCAAGCACCTTGTCGATCAATGCACGCTGGTTAACTTCCACCGACTCATCTTGTCCAGTTAGCCACTAATACAATCAAAAGTGGGTGAGAAGGTAGGACTCTAGACGGCTCTGGTGGACATACCAATGCGTTACGATCGTGAGCCATTCGTGGTAGGTTCGTCGAGAAAGTCCGGTACTTGTTGTCTCACTACCTGAATTAACCAATGTATATAGACCAATATATTCCTTCAAGCAGGAAAGACCAGCGTATCGATAAACTGGCGCGGATAGTCGCGAGCTCGTGAGTTGACGCCGTTGAAAATGGTGAACCAGGTCCTTTAAAAGTACAGCTCAAGTAATCAACATTATGTAAATTTTACATTACAAAGAAAAAACAAAATGGTACATAGCGCTCGCAGCCGCCACTATCACACCATTAACTGCGTCCTCCACAAAGTTCACGATAGGCCTGTGCGTTCAGTATGTGGGCAACACGTCGTCCAGGATACTCGTAGTCCTTGATACCACCAAGTGGCAGCCGAGCTCCACGCCGCCCACTGCTCTTTTCTTTTGAGCTACGACTCGGACGAAGCACCACGAGGTCATTCACTGATTTCGATCAACCAGTCGCGCTTCGAGTTCAGATTGGACTCTCTAAATGCAGTAGCACTTTAGCCACCTTCTATCTCGTCGTCGCACGAGAAAACTTCGGCCATGCACGTCAGTTTGCCAAGTATTCCCAAATCCTTTGATACGTTTCGGCGCTCGGTCGGGTAAGCCCAACACAATTGGTCACGGTTGGAAGTGATGACACCCGATACGTCGCGACTCCGAGCGAACTTATCAACGTTCTCAAGCCGAGGTCTTTGGATCGGCGCATTTTTGACCTCGCCAGGTTGGATCGTACCATTAATGCCGGCAACTATGCAGATCGTCTCGGAGCAGCGCTATTGCCCACTTCAAGTTGTCGTGACGTTCTTAGTTCGGTTCACCGCAGCTGCTTTTCCGACTTATATATTCGAAGTTTTAGGTCTGGTTTTGGGAAACCAGACTTACATTAATAGGCTTTCCTCCCCGGGCATCCCCTTCACTCAAACGAGACAATGACATGGAGTAAAGCTCAATGGAGCCCGATGGATTACCTCTGCCCTCCCGCTGGGTCAGATCAAACCGAGAAAAACATTCTCAATGCGCCTAAACATGCACCCGAAACGCTTCATCCTTCCTCAGTATTACCCGTTCTTCCTGCGTCATGAACCAGATTTCATTCGAATATTATACGAGAAGTCTTCACTCCCCTTTCGATGAGCCATTGTCGAGGTTTAAAAAGGGCCTAGTGATCACCATCAGCTCAACCCCCCAAAGATCGTCCCAATCGCCCTTCACTCGCAACACCATGCTCCTTCATCCCTCATTCGTAACGCTCACCTTTGCGCTGTCCGCCTTTGGCGCGTCGATCAAGCGTGACGTGGCTGAGGTTGAGAAAGATATCGAAACCCTGGAGGCGCAAACGAACTTTCTCGATGGATCCATCAACGCTTTCCCCAACACCGGCGGTACACTCACGCAAGCCATGGTGAGCATCTCCACGCGCCTGTCTGGCCCCCCTTGCTACGTATCCATCTGAAATATAACCCCTACACCATGACAGGCCATCCACAAAGGGGCTACTGATCTTGAGAGCGCCATCCAGAGCGCGACGACCGACATAGCTGTCAGTATTTTCTGTTTATCGACAACTCCGCTGGATGCTCATGTTTCTTGCTTACGCACCGCTCCTTTTCTTTCCTCTGTCCCTCCTTTTTTCTCTCTCCCTGCTCGCGTAACAGGCCAACTCTACGTTCACAGATTCGCAAAGCACCACCATCGTCGGACAAACAGGGAGCCTCGGATCTGCCGTCAAGAAGACCCTCAATGACCTCGTCAATAAGAAAGCCGCCCTCACCGCTGCCAAGGTAGACCCGATCGTCTTGAGCGATCTTACGACGCTCCAGAAGTACACCCAGGAGTACGGCACCGAGCTTATAGCTATGATTTCGGTACGTCCGTGTCGGTCTTGTCGATAAGCGTGGGCGTCGGGCATTTCGTCCCACGATCTTTTCATGTCCAAGAAAGAAACAGCACGACTAGCATTCTCTTTCTTTCCCCCCCCCCTTTGACAGTGTTTTATTGACGCTGACCTGGCGTGATGATATGCACAGGCATCCATGAAGGGCACTGCTCAGGGGCAGATGAGTGCTATCGACAATGAGTTCGAGGTCGCGAAGCAAGCATACGCTTCCTGAGTTGGGATCGTAAGCTGGGAAGTCGCCGTGCTGCGTGTCTGTAGTTTGCTGTGTTGTATACTATGTGACGCTTTCAACCATGCGCCACTAACGTTGGTGCATTGATGAATGGCAAGTGCTTTCTTGGAAGTGGGACGTCGCCCGTCCATTAATACTCAAGTCAAGCTGTAGCCACGCAGCATGTGACGGCTTCGTGCGTTGAGCGCTTGAGCTACAATTGACGGACTGGTCTGGCAACGATAACACCATAGATAAGACCCAATAAACCGTAGCTAGCCGCACATGTACCACCCAGTTTTCCTTTCTGTTACAGTCAGGAGGCGATTCCTACGGTTCCCGTCAACCACGTTACACCTGCTAGGTATCTTCAGTGAAGTGGATGGCAGTTGCGAATCACATAATAATACAGCCTCTCTGGGACGAACAACCTGCTAGGGACAACCAGTAGCTCATGAAATAGAAGTGAGTGGACTCACATCGGCTTACTGATATGCATGATATTATGGCCCCTCTGGACAGTAAACCATATGCATAACAGGTTTATTACTTGACCATCGCTGGTCCTCAGCCTAGTGAGACGTAGACTGCAATGTAAAATTGCTGAATCAGGTCTACTGACGCGAACGCAGAGGAAGCTTCGCTGTGAGACATTCAGGATATACGTATATCCATCCAGAGTACAAATTAGCTTCCACTGCGAGTCGAAACTGTGAGCATCCCCCGTGACGACCCCGCAGAACACTTCAGATTGTGAAGCTCTTCGACCGTGCGATTTTGAAAGCTCTTTCGCACTCCACCTGAACTCACATTGTCCGATGGCCACGTTCCGAACCATTCATGGTTCATGCGACGTTTTTCATAGCTTCTTTACAACTGATTTTGGTGTGCTACTCCATGCAAGCGGGCGGCGCAACAACACTCGCTCCGCGGCGCACCCCGCCTGCGGCCTCACCTCATCCAGGCTTTAGGACGAAGTTGGTCCTCTGAAGAATGGCAAAAGTACGTGCGCAAACACTCTTACATTCAATTCCACAGCCATTTTTTCCTTCATCCTATGTAGATACTTTGCATACTCTCGGAGTCCCGCTCAACTAGTATAAGTTTACGACTCGTTATATCACGGGTGCAAAATTCAAGACTCCCTCGTAGAGGTACGAGGGAGTCGTTTTCGCTATTCCTTCAGGTTTGATAACTCCTGCGAACGGCGAAACCTACTAGCCCATCAATGGCTCTTGGCCTGGCTTGAAGCCAAAGCCACCTCAGGTCAAGCCAAGTCAGGCCAGAACATCACTTGTCCGACTCTTACCTTCCCTTTCAGAGTCATGGTTGAGGTTAAAAAAGGGCCTAGTGCCCACCATCAGCTCAACCCCCTAAAGATTCCCCCAATCGCCCTTCACTCGCAACGCCATGCTTTGTTCATGACGCTCATCTTTGCCCTGTCCGCCTTTGGCGCGTTAATCAAACGTGACACGGCTTGGATTGAGAAGGATATTCAAAACCTGGATGTGCAAGCGAGCTACCTTGCTCATTGCACACATCATCGCTTTTCCCAAAAGCAGCGGCACGTTCAGCAAGCACTGGTAAGCGTCTCCACGAGCTTGTCTCCCCCCCTTTGCTACGTATCCATCTGAAATCTAACCCGCGCACTACGACAGGCCACCCACGATGGGGCCACTGATCTCGGGACCGCCATCCACAACGCGACGGTCGACATGGATGTGAGTCTTCCCCGTTCATCGACGACGGCGTGCTGCTGATGTTTCTTGCTTACGTTGGACGCCGGATCGTTCCTTTTCTTCTCCGTGCTCGCGTAACAGAACAGCCCCCGCGTTCGATGACGCGCAGGCCATCGACATTCTCACGAAAGTTGTCTGACGTCAAGAATTATCGCCTCAACTACATCCCCTAAGTTTGACTCCTTTGGCGAGCTTAACGTGAGATACGTCGTCGGGGGCGATCTTGCAAAATCTCTAGGACGTCTTTGGCGCGTTCAGATCCACGTATTTTGAATCAAATGTCGTACGTCCATGTCCGTCCTGTAAATGGGCGTAGGTGTTTCGTTGTGCTGTCAACCTCGATTTTTTTTCCATCTCCATGCCTATGCACGCGCCAGTTGCTTCTTTTTCGTTGACGCCTTTCTTGACGCTGATCGTAGCGTGATGATGTGCACCGGAGTCCTTGAGAGACGTTGCTCGGGAGCAGATTGCCACTGTCAACGACGCGCTTGATGCCGCGATCGATCGACCTGTATGGCAATTGCTAAGTTGGGGTGTAAGCTGACATTCGCCGTCCTCTTCCTGTCGTGCGTGCCAGTGCGGGACTTGGGTAGCCGTGTCGTAGGTTCAAGTTGTAGTTTTGCTTGTATGGCTATATAGCACGTGATCGCGCTACAAACGTGTATGTGCGTTCCGTGAATTGTGCTAATAGTGCGCTTTCTGGGGACCATAGAAACAGTCGCTCGTCCTTCCGACGGTCAATGTCAAGCCCAAGAGTATGTATATGTACATGGGCTCGGGGCTTGGGGAACGCACAAGGATGAGTACCAGCGATGGAACCACGAACGGATGGCGCCGTGCACCCGCAGCTGCCCAGTGACTATCACGCTAAGGCTGTGGGTCGACTCGGAGTGAACGTTTGAACGACGAACGGAAGCCCTCGAGGAGTTATAGCGGTAGCCTCACCAGGTTCTCCGGCTCATTCCCCTCATTAATCCGAACCCCAATTTGTAGAGAAAAAAAGGTCATGACGAGTTCCATTGCTATGCTGCCCGATTCGACGGTGATTACGAGCAAAACACACAAGTGTTGAGGTAACGACAGTACGACGCACGCAAGTCGACCATAGACAAGGTAACCCTATTATGTACCTAGCGTGACCCTCCCATCGGACAAGCCAAATCGATCGATGTGACATCACTAGTCGAGCGTGTATGATGTATGATTCCAGATCAGCGCGATGATGTGAGGGAAGAAAAAGACAGTTCTCTACGGTATGGTGCAACTTGCAGAAAATGGAAAGCGAACAATGACGGCATGAGGACAATGAAGAGGCCAGGAATGGGGTACACACGAAAAAAAAGGGAAAGAAAAAAGCCATAATCGATCCGAGAGAGTTGCGCATAGAATGGATCATCGTCATGCATGTATCCATGGTGGTATCATCAATTTGGGTGGCAAACCTAACGGAAGCGCAACCCAAACGCATGTCAACGACGCCGACCCACCGAGTGCACCGGGTGGCCGGATCATGACGAGCATGTTCGACCGGGGTGGTTGTTCATGGGTTGTTTACCGAGTATTGCCCGTCAAGGCAACTGCGAGCCATCCAAAGAGAGCCATCAGGAAACGAACCATCCATGCGGAATCCGCGCCGATACCGAGACCGGGACGAAGCTGCATCGCGAGTGCGATGTCAAATTCGGCAACGGCAGAACGGTAAGCACGACGGCGGGGGTGGATGAACGGCTGCGGGGTGGAATCAACGTTACCACCTGAGCGCGAAGATAGACCGAGCGCCGCGGAGTCGATCGCGCGGACCGACCAAGCTGGCCGGGGGGAGGACAATTCGCGCATCAAAGGAGCGCTGCGATCACCTCTCGGCTGATCGGGTGGGTAGGGCTCCAAGAAAGGTGGGTTGCCGAAATGGAACTGATGAGACACGTGTTCTTCAAGTGGGAGGTCGTGAATGAGTGGAAGAGGTGTTATGTCAAGCGCATCCTGGTATTTCTCATCGACATCGTCGCATTCCGACCCCATGTCCGACACAGCATCGAAATAGAGGGGTTTCAAGTTGTCTTCCATGTGCAAGTCGTGCCTCTCAGCGGACCCCTCTTCAGCACGGAGGAGGCGTTGTTGCCCGACTTCTGTCTGGAGCAGAAGATGACCTCCGCCCAAGAGGTGTTCCTTGACTTTTGCACTCGAATTCTCCTGGGGGACGATGGACGATGGACGCCTCCTGAAACGCGGCAGCAAATCCCATGCTCTCTTTGACGCAAGCATTTGGGATCGTAGTGACTTGATGATATACAGCGTCAGCGCGACACAGGCTAGCGCCAAGAAGGCAGCTACGCAGGAGAACGCCAGCACTACAAGCGGTGCAGTGGAAGCTTCGTCGGTCGGAGCATCCTGCCGATCGTCAACCATGGGCTCTGAAGCAACCGGTTCGTCGGCAACGTGGGCGTCATCGAGTTCGTTGTTGGTGTCGAACGCATCCTGCCTGTCAGCGGTTTCGTCCAAGAGAGCCTCGAACGAAGGCTTTACCCCGGACGAAATTTCAAACGAGGCTATGTTTTCCGCGTCAAGTTCGGAGAGGTACTCGATCTGTTGCTTTGGTTTTTGAGCCTGGAAGCGAGCAGGATCGAGTTTGAGGTCATCTTGACTGTTCACGTAGCAAGGCAACTACGTCAGTAACGACTGCGAGCCCTGTGAAGAAGGACTGACCCTGGATGAATCCGGAACGCGGCCTGGACGGCAGTTTGGAGTGTAGACGAGGTGGGAACACTTCGGATGCAAATTCTCGTCGAGAATGTGTCCACAGCATGATCGACATGAGGACTTACAAGTCACCGAGGTCTGAGTCTGACAGTATTGGGCGACTAGTGACGACCAGCGCGAATAAAGAGACCGAAGCGAGCAGAACAATCGTCATGGGTAGCTCCTGTTGAGCTTGTATTTGCCCTTTAAAAATGATGAAAATCAGACTCGCGGACGCTGACGTGGCTGGAGTTGCTCCGGGATGCAGAACAAACTGCCTCGCGGCGGACACGCTGCACGTCGCGTCTCCATTTGTATGGTTAGACCGGTCACGTGAGTAATGAAAACAATCCCCTGGGACACCACGACGGTCCGGATAACCCGTTAGCAGCTCGACGAGCTGGGTCTGGTGGCATTGACCAACTCTGCCCCAAGCGAGCTGGTAGCATCGGTCCTCGGACACTTGAACAAGGATCAGCATCGACACTTCCGTCCTGAAAAGCAGTCCGAATGAATGGCGCGAGGCAGTGCGTCACACTCGCACCCTTCCTTTCACCCTCCAAATGACCCGGCGACTTACCGTGACCTGCTCTTTTTCGAAGAGAGACTCAAGACCAACGCTGCGTCTCTGCAGCGGAGGAAATCGCGGTATCAATGTAAGCACCGTTCTTCTCGCCGCGATCCCTGAACTGACCACCAGGCAGTGTTCCTGCTCCACCTCGTCCTCGTCATTGCCTTCCTCTTATCCGAAGTCCTACTGCAGACCTCATTCCTAGACATACCCTATACCTACCTCCTTCGGCATATTCTCCCAGACGTGTATGGAGCCATGACGAGCGTGAAACCACATCCGTACTTTGCTTCTGGTCTGTTGTTCGTTGCAATCACGACTCTGCTCCTCTTCTATGCCAGTGGCATGTACTCCGAGAAGATTGCTTACGCCAATCGGTATGAAGCATTGCTTTGAATCCCCATCAGAACATTCTGATCATGAACGTTCTCGAAGCTACGTCCCTCACGCAAACAAAGCATTGCGGTCCTTCAACATGTACCTCAACGTCCGCAAGCCTCCGTTACGGTCGAAAATTTCCTTGAATCCGTTTACCCTCCTTTTTCCGCGGCCAGAAATGTCACATGAATCCGCGAGTCGATCTCTGACACGATCGTCACCCTCGTCACCAACCGACCGCGGCACATCTGTACCCATCGCCCCAATCCCCCCCGCGGCGAACCCTCGTGGTGAGCTGATTTTCTCTTCTCGCGTGGATCGATCATTTCGCGAGTCTTATGAACGCTACCGCGCGGCCTTTGAGCGGAAGCGGCACGAGCGAGAGCGGTCGGATGCGACGCAAACTTGGTTGGGTTGGTTGCGGTTTCAGATGCCATGGAATAAGCAACCGGTGGTGCACCCCTTGGCGGCGTCACAGGTTCGAACGGCTTCTTCGTCCACCAGGGGGAGGGGAGTTGGAAGTGTGTTTCCAACGCCCTCATCGTCTAGAAGGTCTAGCCCTATGACAAGAGCCTCACGACGAGGCACTCCTGCCGTATGTCCTTCTGATCTTATTCCCCGCAAATTAATGAAAAGGTATCTTTAACAGTTACAGTCGACCAGCTGACTTTTGGTCGTCCCACATACATCATTTGTCGACGCCTCTGCTGGAGGGCATGGCGGTAGTTCTAGAAATAGTGTGTGTGCACTTTTTGAAAAAAATACAGTAGTTCCGACGGACAGAAAGCGATCAGCAAGCTCCGAATCTGGTACTTGATTCTGCCCTCGCGCTGGTGGACGTTAACGGCAAGCGGAGTGTTAATTTTCAGGGCAAGAAGCAGGCAAGGTTTTCGATTTCCAAAAAGCTGGGAGCCTGGGAGGTAACTTACCATTCAACATTTGATGGCGAAGCGGGTTCGATTGCTGTTGACGCATCAAAGTGCGGGGCGCGCATACTGTACAGAGAGTTGGGCTTTCCTGCTAGAACGCAGACTCATAGAGACCAGCGAGTGACCAGTTCAATTACGTAAGGACTGTCGCCTGACATTTTTACAGGATCCTTGGCACGGGCGTCGCTCCCAGAACAAGGCGACGCGATTTATTCGATTGGTTCCATATGCCTTTCAGTCACCACTCACATTCCGGTCAGTTCTGCAGGCATGCCTCGGGAACCCTTGAAGAGGTTGTCCTGGAAGCCATCAGGCAGGGTTTCGAGGTATATGGCCTCACCGAACATGTTCCACGGTATAGGCTAGATGACTTGTATCCAGAAGAGGTCCCTTCTTTGCCTAAAGCGTACTTGCACTCGACTCATTTTCCTCGCGTTTAGGCAGGGTTGTCTCCTCATTCCCTGATACAGCAATTCACAAACTTCTTGGACGAAGCCCACAGACTCAAGTCAGCATACGCTTCCCACATCACCCTCCTGGTCGGTTTAGAGACCGAGTTCATCACGAGTATAGATCTGGAAAATTTGAGTACCCTTCTCGGCGAACATTCAGGCCGCGTTGAGTACATCGTTGGCTCAATCCATCACGTCAACGCCATTCCCATCGACTTTGATCAAGCCTCGTTCGAGCGGGCGCTGCATAGCTTCACTGTCACAAATATGGTGGCTGAAATGAATACCACGGGAAACAGTCGCATGGACAATTTCCTTTCGACATACTTTGATGCGCATTACCGGTTGTTGGAACGTTTTCGCCCGGAAATTATCGGTCACCTGGATCTGTGCCGACTCTACAACCCAGAATTGCGTTTCTCCGAATTTCCGAATGCATGGGACAAATTAAAACGAAACGTTAAATACGCCATTCACTATGGCGCTTTATTCGAAGTCAACGCGGCCGCCTTGAGGAAGGGTTGGCAGACGTCGTATCCCGGAGAGGATGTCGCCGCAGTGCGTGGGGCCAAGATCGCCTTCTTTCTTCATGTCCTCATGGATGTCAATAGTTGATCCTTGAGCTGGGTGGCCGCCTCGCTCTCTCCGATGACAGCCATGGACCCCATCGCGTGGGAGAAAACTACCCTCGAATGCGAGATTACTTGCGTCAGTTGGATGTCAAAGAACTTTGGTATTTGACCCGCACGCCGGACGGCATCGCTTTCGAACGGGGTCTTTCAGCGACACGCGTCTCTGGCGACTGGTGGGAGCATGACTTTTGGAAGCGCTGCGCGCCATCAGCCCAAACTTAAACAAGCTGCACGACGCAGTAGCCACCCAGTCTATTTGTCAAGGTCGGAGCTTATTCCCCGCCTGCCCAGAAAGCTGACCTCGGAATTAGAGTGTCTCCAGCTGTGCGTTTGGGGTATTTCATACGTTGGGAATGACACTCTCCCCATTTTTTGAGCCATATTCTGAGACCAGCTATGACAGTGTTTTTTTTGGGGGGCCCTTTGGTACTTGGTTTGGTTTGTTTGCCCTACGTATGAGGGCGTTGTCTCTATTTTGAGCCGTCCTTGTCGGCAGGACCCCCACGGGAAACGTGGGGTCATGGTCGCTCCATTTGCGCCCAGATCTTTTACGGGTCGCGGTGATCAGTGCCCCTCCCATCCGCGCCGCCTCTGTCCGCGGTCATGAGTCCTCTAGCTGCGCTGCTCTCACGGGTGGGACTCGCGGGAGTGGTGCGAATGATCCTGTTTGTCAACCCGATATGGTTTGGCGCAGCTTGAGCGCGCGAACCCCTCTCAAGGAAACTCGGAGGCCGGGTTCATTTTAGTTGTCCATTATTGTGTGCCGCTTCGACGACTTGGAAAAAGCCGTAAACTGACATGTCGCATCATTTCTTGACGGGTTTAGCAAAAAGGCGGGCACGTCTTCCCCACGCTTGCCCCCTCTCGTTCTTCCCCCCTCTCCCCCCAGCACCAGCAGCAAATATTTATCTCCACTGGCTGGCTGGAACCAAGGTTGGAGTCTTTTTGTGACGACATCGCACGAAAGCGGTAATTTGGCAGGATCCGGGAATGGGGGTGCGTAGTCGGAACTGATGGCGTACTTCATCCCGAGGGTTGACTGAGCACGACTTCGCGATGGCATATTTTACTATCAGATGTCACGATTCATGACAGGGTTGTCGTGCGTATACGATCCCCCGACCCTCTCGAAAAGGGCGCTGGATCTGGGCATCTCATTAGATGGATGATCGACCGTTTCGAGCCAAAACGAAACCGCCCTGCCTGTCCAACATTAAATCCCACCCCGCACGCTCCTACAGATCTCTGATGAGGGT
The DNA here is from genome assembly GCA_038093155.1 of Boletus huronensis. Classification (NCBI taxonomy): domain Eukaryota; kingdom Fungi; phylum Basidiomycota; class Agaricomycetes; order Boletales; family Boletaceae; genus Boletus; species Boletus huronensis. Next base: position 51,477 of record JBBPRS010000089.1, on the reverse strand, counting down.
TTCTTGAGAACTGGGGCTGGGGCAAAAAAAACGCGAGAGATCCACTCCTGATTTTCCGGAAAACCCGAAGCGAGTTCAAAGGTATAAAGCCTTGGTCCTGAACGCTCCGTCGAATCTTCTCTTCAACGAGCTACGCCAAGTTCCAAGTTTCTCTTCCACACGTACGTCTCTCGTCTTCTACGTCTACACTTGAACTTATCCTAATCTATCCTAAACGTGTGAGCTCGTTCTTTCCTTGCGCGTCGCGTGTTTCTGACTCGAGAGCAGAGACTAGTGCATTACCATCAACATGTGCTACCGCGAAATGCAATGCATCGAGTTCTCCTGCGGACACAAGGAGCCTTACACCGAGAGCAAGGTAGGTACTTACCCACGTTTGCACATTATTCCGCGGCTTTTTTTTTTTTTGCTAACAGTGATGTTTGCCTAGGTCGATTGCGGGTCCAATCGATGTCGGTATAGTGCTCAGCATGTGCGACCATGTATAGGATGCTCGACGACGTGTTCGCAAATGTCCGTTTGTCCGGTGTTTTGCGACGCGCGGGATGATCTGGCTGACATGTTCTCTCTCCGCTAGGATGGGCAGGGCCCAACCTAAAGTAGGCCAAAGGAAGGATCTGATATGCCCTCATTGTGCACGACAGCAAGCTTCCTCATAAAGGGTCGCTGTCTCGTCACTTTTCTACCCATCTTTCTGTCTTCTTTCCGCTCTCGTCATCCTAGCTTCGTGATGTATCATGTATCAATGATGTCTATTATTCTATTTTCCCCCTGTCCCTCCCAAACGTGAGCTGTTTCTTGTTTGAGCTTACCTTTTGTGTGTCGTGTGTGTGGGACGATGTCCGATCAAGTGGGTGATGATGATGGTAGCGTTTCGTGCCGCGCGTTGACAACGAGGAGGGGGAGCTTGACTGGATGGGGCCATGCGCAGGCGAGGCCCGGATATCTGACGGCTTGCAGGTGAGACAGACACGTGGCGAGAGACCACCATCTAGGTAGGGTAAAAACACGATAGGACTCAGGTTGAGGGTGTGAGTGGGTGAGTGGGTGAGTGGAGTGGGTCGAGCTTTTTTTTTTGTTCCTTTTTTGCAAATGACGATGATGACGGCGGGTCGGTTTTAGGGACGGGAATTGTGAACTGGTTTCGGGACTCGGGAGTTTTCGAAGCCGCAGTTGGTGATCCGCAGGGGGGTGGAAGGAGGGGGGGCCGAGGATGGTTGGAAGGGGGGAGGAAACTGCGGCTGCATTCGGAATTGCCGTGGTGTCAGTGACGTTGAGATCCCTCTCTCACCGCCCCGGGTCAGTTGACCTCGATGATTTGTTGGGAAAGGTTTTTTTGGTCCAGGAATGCGTGCAACACACGTGGTGGAGGGGGGGAGGCGGAAGGACCTTGCCGCAGTGATTGCTCGAGGCCCATCACACCTGATGCGGATGAGAAACGGGAGGGGATTTCGTCGTCAGGCCGGTGTGCCAGGGTCCCCCCCGTCCGAGTCGCAGACTATATAGACGACGCTGATAACTACGTTCAACGAAACCGAGACAGGGGTATATTCCCCATAAAAGGTGTCATCCTAAGCCATTAGATTTTCTGTCGGCGGCGCACCCTCGTCCGATTGATACGACGACAACGACCGACTCCACAGACACAGACACGGACACACGCACAACCCAAGCGGACGCATTTCCAGCCCCCAGATCTACCGGCCAACAGCGTTCCTACCCCATAAACCGCCGCCCTCTCTTCTTTTCCTCTTTTCTTTCCCTGCGTTCCAACGCCAACCAACCAGAAACGAGATCGATCCATGTCGATTCTTCCACGCAGTCTGGATTCTCCTCATGTACAGGCGATGTATCTGCGCACCCTTCCAGCCATCAGATCACGGTGTGCCCAAGTACACGATCTTGCGAAAAAGGGTGCGCTCCAGTACTTTGATTACGACCCCGGAAAGCTGGACGCAGTGATTGAGTTTTGTGCGTCCATCATGGAGGTACGTCTGTTGCCCCCCGCGTGTGTGGTTGTGCCATCCGTCTCGTGTTCTCCCCGCCCCTCGTTGAAACCGTCGAATTGATACTCCCGATTAGAGAGACTTTGCGAACGCGTTTGATATCGTAAGTGAAACCTCTCTGCGTTCTTTTTTTTTCAAATTTCGCTTTCTGTTTCCGTACCGGGAGTTTCCGTCTCCCGTCCCCCCTTCACCCCGTCAGGCTCGTCACTATAATGGTGATGTCGTCGTCGAGCCAACCTTTAACAAAATCCGACATCGCATCCGACCACATGACGTTTGTGTTGACGTCTTTCTCCGACCTTTCTTTCTTCCCCATAGATCCCGCCTCATGGCCGATGGCGCCACCTCGATGCCGGTCGACCCCGCATCGCACCCCTGCTTCAAGCCTGGGACGCCGCCGGCGTCGACAAGACCGAACAATGCAAACGCCTCCTCGATCTTTTCCTCGTCTCCGTCCTCCTTGACGCCGGCGCCGGAAACGACTGGAAGTACACCGAACCCGGCGTCGAACACAGCACGTTTGCGCGCTCTGAGGGTCTCGGCGTCGCTAGCGTGCACATGTTCACCGCGGGTCTTTTCTCGGGGTCTGTCTCACAGCCCTATCGCGTAGACGGTACGCCGGCTCCCTTCCCCCCACTTGCCTTGTCCTTTCCTCGTTCCACCATGCATGCTTCCTTCGCGATCGTCCGATGTTGGACTGGTGCTAACGCTAAATGATCCCGCGATGAACAAAAAAAACAGCACAAGGACTCGCTCGCATCACCGTTGATAAAGTTGCCGAGGCAATGCAAGTCAGCGCCGCGAACCCGATGGTCGGTCTGCAAGGCCGAACCGCTCTTCTCGTCCATCTCAGCACCGCCCTCACATCGAACCCTCAATTCTTTGGACAAGACGCCAGACCGGGAAACATGCTCGGTGAGCAGACTTTTGCCCGGTTTCGGCGCCGTCGTCAGCTATTCACCCCTTTTTGTGTCATCGATCGCGCTCCCCTCTTTCTCCCCCTCTTTTTTTGCGGCCTCGTGCGCGCTTCGTTCCGCCTGTGAATAACACGTTTCCAACACACAGATTTCTTCGAGGGACAGTTCAAGTTGGAAGGTTCCACGCGACGCGTACACATCGCCGCGCTATGGTCCCTTCTCATCGAAAGCCTCTCCCCCATCTGGCCATCCAGACACACGTTGGACGGTATCCCCCTCGGGGACGTCTGGCCCTGCCCCGCACTCCGTCAACCAGGCCACTCCGAAGCCGACGCGTTCATCCCGTTCCACAAGCTCACCGGCTGGATCACGTACTCCCTCATCGAACCCATTCAGAGATTGTTGGGATGGACGTTTGACGGCGTGGAGGACATGACTGGTCTCCCAGAATATCGCAACGGTCAGCACTTTTTTTTCTTTTGATTTCGGTCCCATGGGGTACCCCACCTGGGCTGACACACGAACAGGCGGTCTGTTGGTCGATTTCGGCATCCTGACCCTTCGCCCAGGTGTCTTGTCGTCCGAGCATATCCCCGACACGAGCGGCATCCCTCGTCTACCTCCGTCACACCCTGCCGTGGTAGAGTGGCGCGCCATGACGGTCATTGAATTGTTCGTAAACCCTGAAAAAAAGGGCAAGGATGGGCACTGACGTATTGCTTTGAACACGTTTACTCAGAGATCGGATCGCGGACGGTCTTCGACGGAAATATGGCCTAACTAGACAAACGTTGACGTTGGCACAGGTGTTGGAGAGCGCGACTTGGAAAGGTGGGAGGGAGATTGCAAGAAAGCTCCGTCCGGCTACAGGAGGACCTCCCATAGACATCATCAGCGACGGAACGGTCTTTTAAGTTTGAACGCTCGAGGAACAATCGAGGAACACTTTTTTTCGTTGCGAGCAAAAGCATGTGGGGTTCATAGTGTAACGACGGTCGCACGTTAGGAACGTCTCGAAAGAGGAATCGTTGTATAATCATATCAAGTAGTTTATTTCCACATGCATCAATGGCGTTTAAGTTCCTTTGCAAGACGGTAGGAGAGAATGAATGCGATCGTGGCCGCAATGCCTCCCAGTCTGAGAGCGCAAAAAAAAGGGGGGATGGGGGAAATGAATAACATGATAATCAGAATAGGAGGGGAAATGAACGTACCGAAAGATGATGGCTATCGAATTGGGTCTCGTTTGTGAAACGTCGTCCGAGCGGGCGGTGAACAGCCATCTTGCGGCGTCCTGTGAAGAAGCGGCGGCAGTGATCGTTTCATTACCAGGTTGCGTGTGACCAGGGTGGTGGCCGTGTAAGACGGATTTGTCCGGATCAAAGATGGCAAAGATGATCGATGAGAGACCGGTCACGAGGAACTGAGGGATGACGATGAACATGTTGTGAATGCCCTGGAGGAAGGGGGGAACCGGTACGAGGGTACGACACGATTGCGGACGGCGGAAACAAAAAAAAAAAGGTGAGTCATCCAGTCGCGCAACGTTCCGAAACAAACAAAAAAACAGGGAGGATCACGCACGATGATGGCACCAGCCTGGGCACTCAAACCATTGGCTGACTTTCTTCCAGACCCTGACATCGACGTCATCAGCGCGTTTCCCTCCTCACTCGGAGGGATGGCTATATCGATCCTGCTGACGCGTGCCCGCGAGTTTCCCAGCCCAATGATCCTCGTCTGAGGATCGGGTTCGTCGTCTTGATCAAACGACGTCGTTCTTGATATCAATCCGGATGGATTCTGAATGTCGTCGACGCAGGTATGAGCGTGATGGTGGGAGTGGGGATGGGGGTGGTCGTTGGGCACGTCCTCCTCCTCTTCATCGTCGACATTGGCTTGAAAAAGCTGTTGGATCTCCTCTTCGTCCGCATTGTGCTCGACGTCATCGCGTGGACGGAGGACGCGTGTCGAACGCGTGTCAACGAGATGGATTGACCCCGCATCATCCGAGGCTGGGTGGGATAATATTGCCTCTCCGAGCTAAAGATGTCATTGGGGTATGGGGTAAGAACCGGAAAAGGTCTTGTCCCCGATCTCCCACTTACCAACGCAAAAGGCACCCACTGCGTAACTGCCCAACAGAACCCGGTGACAGACATGATCAAGGTTGCGCCCGATACGGTCGAGGTGACGCTATATATTTGTTCAGGACGGAAAGGGCAAAAAACAAGTACATTAGCTGTCAAAAAAGATCGCTGCTGATGTGGATAGCACAAAGGACGAGTGATGGACGTACAATGTGGCAGCCATACACGTCGCAAAAATAAAGTGAGACAATGCCCATAAACTTCCCAAGTGCATCCGAACACGTTCTAACCACGTCTTTTGCTTTGGTTGAAGGGGGCTGGAAGCGTGCCCCGCGTGTTGTGGGACAACAAAGAAGGGCATGATGATGTTGGCTGTCAGGGCCACCAAAGCACTGTAAAACATTGCTCGCGTCCCAAGCCGCGTGGATTCGACATCAAGGGCAATCGCAGCATCTGCGTTTTCTGGAATAGGCGAAGATTTCTTGTGGAGGTCGCCAATGTACACTGTGGTGTAAAACAGCACTGGGAACCACCCCAACGATGCACTAGCCACGATCAGGACGAGAAATAAGCTGCAAACGAGAACACGCACAAAAATTGGATCCAACACTACGGATACAGGTCACTGCAGATTTGGAAACAAGGAGGCGAACACGCACGATCTGTCGGATGACGCTAGGCAACCTGACGAGAGTCTCCCATAGCTCCTTCAACTCTTGCCGAAATCCTTTGGGACCGCTTCTGCAGAGAAGATGAGCAGAGTGCATGCGACAGCGGCGATAACGTACGATGAGCGGAGCAAGACACGCTCTTTCACATGGGAACAAACCCACGCGTGTGTCGAGAACAAGAGAAGCGCTGTGATGACGGAAAGGACTTCCAATTGTATACTCCCCAAGAAGGGAAAGAAATGAGGGAGATCGAGATTGCCTCTAGGAAGCAGGTCAAGAAAGACTCGACGTGCAGAGGCAATGCAGGCCTACACGAAAAATCCGGCAACGCTTCCGATGGCCAGCATTCGCGCTGCCCAAGCGTTGCCCGCAGGTTGCCTGGCGGTGGGTAGGGTGTCTACGAGTAGCGCGCGATCGAGGGCTTGGACTAGACGAAGATGTAAGACTGCGATTTGTGTGGACGCGATTCGCGATATTTACCAGCATTGATACAGAAGTCTATGCAATAAATGGAAAGTATGGCAAGCCAGACGGTGAGGATGTCATTCTGCCGCGGGTGAGCCGACCCTGCGGCGGGAGGTGTGGACAAAAGGATAGCTCACCGAGTAGGAGTCGGGGGTGGTGAATATCGTTGCAAACGGTCTCGTGAATCCGAGGAGGAGGGTGGCTAACGCACATAACGTGGCGCCAACCACGATGAAGGGTCGCCGCCTGCCAAAGCGGGATTTGGAGTTGTCGGCAAGTATGCCTATTGAAAGTCGTTGTCAGAACGAGTTGACAATCCGGACGCTGAGAGATACCTATCAGGGGCTGCACGACGAGGCCAGAGAGTGGACCGGCGAGGAAAACGATGGCCATGAGCGATTTCGGGAGGCCCAGGGAGAGCAGGTACGGCGAGGCTGTATGATCTCAGTGGCTGTCTCGTGGGGGCTACAGGCACTCACCGTAAGACATTTCCACGGACCAGAGCATTTGCACGCCGAAAAGACCGACGGTGAGCGACGGTAGCTGTGTCCACACGGGGCCAGCTACGCGTGCGACACCGGCCCAACGACGGTCGTGGTCATCCTCGGGCTCGTCGGAGATGGGTACTGCAGAGAAGCCGGTCATTGAGGTATAGGGAACGCGCGGAAGACGTGCTGGATGAGCTCGACGAGCTGTCGGAGGCGCGCCGTCACCGTCGTGCGCGATGACCAAGGTGCGTGACGTTTGTGACACTATGTGACCCACTACGTCACGCATCTTCTCATACCTTGGACAGAAATGTTGACTTGCGCCGGGCGGCGAGTGGCCTCTGCTGGCGCTCGACGTGCCTTTCGTCTCGCCCTACCACGCAGGAGAGAGCCGTTTGACCCAGCAGCCACAGAGCGCATCTCCGAAGACGTCGATGTCTGCATCGTCGGGGCTGGCCCCGCCGGTCTCAGTGCTGCTATACGTCTGAAGCAGCTCGAGCAAGAAAAGGGAAGGGAATTCCGTGTCGTCGTCCTCGAAAAGGGTGGCGAAGTAGGTTCGTCCAAATTCTGTCACTCGCCCTCGTCGCCTCGACTGACTCCGGCTCGACCCAGGATCACATATCCTCTCTGGAGCCGTCATCGAGCCTCGCGCTCTCAACGAGCTGCTTCCGGACTGGCCCTCGAGGGACGACCACCCCCTCAAACAGCCCGCGACGTCCTCTACCATGCAATTCCTCACCAAGAATTACTCCATTACCATTCCGCACCCTCCCCAGATGTCCAACGAAGGCAACTACATCACCTCTCTCTCTCGGTTTACAGCGTGGCTGGGGACCATCGCCGAGGAGCTTGGCGTCGAGGTCTATCCCGGATTTGCCGGTGCCGGTCTCGTATATGGCGAGCACGGCAGCAGTGTCGCTGGCGTGCGGACCAATGAAGTCGGTCTCGACAAGCAAGGCCGTATGAAGGAGACGTTCGAACCCGGCATGGAGTTCCGTGCAAAGGTCACGCTCATCGCCGAAGGCGCGCACGGCTCGCTCTCCAAGGAGCTCATCCGCAAATTTGACCTACGTAAACACGCGGATCCACAGACGTATGGCATCGGTCTCAAGGAAGTCTGGCGCGTCGACCCGAGCCAGTATCGACCGGGCGAGGTCGTGCACACCATGGGTTGGCCGCTCGACTACCTGACTTATGGTGGAGGCTGGGTGTATCACATGGCAGACGGACTCGTCAGCCTCGGATTGGTCATTGGCCTCGACTATGCGAACCCGTATCTCAGTCCGTACAAAGAACTGCAGGTGAGCCTTGACGCGTCCTTGTGTGTTCCGCGCTCCAACCCGACACTCGATGTAGCGCATGAAGCACCACCCTTACTTTACTAAGCTCTTATCTGGTTCCTCGACTCGCATCGCTTATGGTGCTCGCTCGTTGAACGAAGGCGGTTTGCAATCCGTCCCAAAACTTCACTTCCCAGGTGGTGCCCTGATCGGATGTTCCGCCGGGTTCGTCAACATCGCCAAAATCAAGGGTACGCACAACGCAATGAAGACCGGCATGCTCGCAGCGGAAGCAGTCGCAGACGTGCTCACAGAATCAGCCTCGTCGGAGACTGATACCGACGTTCCAAGCGACATGAGCAAGTACGACACCGCTGTCCGGAATAGCTGGGTATGGTCGGATCTAAACGAAGTGCGCAACCTGCGTGCGAGTTTCAACACATCGTTGGGCATCTGGGGTGGTATCGCTTACTCGGGCGTGGACTCACTCTTCCTCAAGGGCCGGACGCCGTGGACGTTTCGCAACAAGACCCGGCGTTCGGACGCTGCGCATACGCTGACGGCCAGTCACTTCAACCCCATCGATTATCCCGTACCACAACCGCCACTGTCGACTGATCTGTTGACGTCTCTGACGCTCACGGGCACGAACCACGCCGAGGACCAGCTTGTCCATCTACGCGTCCGCAAGGGCGACGTCGAAGACGTGTCTCTGAGGAGAGAACACGTCCGCCGAAACGTCGGCGAGTACGCAGGCTTACTTCAGCGCGCCTGTCCGGCCAGTGTATACGAATACATCGAGGACGAAGGCGCATCCAAGGAAGAAGGATGGGATGGCAAAAAGTTGGTCATCAACGCGCAGGTGAGAGTGGTTCGGCCTTTTCGGGCATGCCTGCGTTGGATTGACGATGTCGCAGAACTGTATCCATTGCAAGCTATGCGATATCAAGGTTCCTACTCAGGATATCACGTGGACGGTACCCGAAGGTGGAGGGGGTCCTAAATACAGTACGTTTTGGCTCGTTTCCGTGCGAGTCGTGTCAAACTGATGTCCACTTTATCATAGCCATCACTTGATTCTGATCTGGTGCATAATGCACGGCGAACTCTAGCAAGGATGCATTAGCTTAGATGGTGTTGAAGAGGTATGTCTCGCTTTGGCTGTACCCGACTAGAACTCGGAGTGTGCTCATGACCTCGGCCGCCGCGTGTTCGGGTTTCAGCAAGTTGTGATATAGTTGGGAAAAAAAATCTGTGAATCCGCATCGACTAGGCTAGCTGGGTGGGACGTGTAGAGGACGTTCGTCCAAATCAAATGTACAAATGTAGGTGATAGAGTATGTGCGGAGGGTTGCGCGACGAAAGAAAAAAAAAAGACAAAGCGACACGGCACGAGAGCGATGCAGCAAAAAAAAAAAGAGGGAAAGAGCGCGTCAGAATACCTCCAAGACTCAGGCTGCACGCGCGGGACGTCCGAGCTCGAGCATCAGCGACAACGCATGTCTATTGTCGATGGGATGCTCTGTTGCGCGCGACAACGCGCTGAATGGACGCTTGAGACGGGCGATCAGCTCGTATGTGGGGTTATTTCGTCGAACGGCGAAGGCAGGGTCTACGACGAACACGCTGAATCGCTGCTGTTTGAGAAGTTGCTCCACATCGTTTTTCCGACCCGCAGAGCCCTGAACAGCACAACCGAAAAAGTTTAACTCGGTTCTCTAGCGTTTTATCACCGAGCCAATGCCCTGGATCCGACCCGAGCAATATCCTTCCAGTGCAAGGTAGAAGATACAGCATTTCGCCACCCAAGATCAAGAAACACCTACCACTCAACTCTTTGTTCGCCTTGGGGCCCATCAATGAAGTAACGCAGTGCAAGCAACCAAAGCAGCATGTACAATAGAAAACACGAACATGTCTGTCCAATTCTATCCTCCCAGTCGTCAAAATTTGCCTCGAGCAACGATGCGGCTTTGGTATGTTCTTGCAAGACGAACGACTGGAGCCATAGTTGCAATCGTCACCCCTTGCATTACTTCCTGGTTCCCAATTTCGAGATATTCTCCCGGACAATAATCCCTTTTTCCGTGGATGATCTCGATACATATTGCGATTCACTTCTGTTCGTCTTTCTCCAACCGACGATATCATGCTCGCATATGCCACGAGTTTCTCCCTCCATCGTAGGTCAGCACCGCTGGAGTTCAATGATTGACGCAAGAAACGTACGTCAGCTAATCCTAGGCCTGTATCACCATCAAGGATAATATATACGATCAGACACGAGCGTTAGGTTAGCACTACGCACCATGTTTAATGTCTGAATTCCTGAGCGAGTTCTGCCCAACACATGAGCCTCACCGGATCAGAGTTTGGAGAACTCACCATCAGTGCCTTTCAGCCATTCCTCTGGTCCATTCTCTCCATCGCTTCCATTCTGCCTTAATCTCCTCAAGGCTGATAAATTCCTCGAAATTCTCGAATAGTGAACTCGCTACCAGGGAAGGGTCCAGCACATCGACGGACGAAGTCGGTGGTCCAGGCGTCGGCGGAATATGAGGACTCGAAATCAGAAAGTATTCCTAGTGTTATCCATGATCATGCTACACGGACCCGGAGAACAAGTCACTTACATTGGGATCATGCTGCACTTGCTTCATTTTCTTCGCAGGTCCCCGGGGCTGATCGCCTTAGTCAGTATATCTTCTGTTTCCTTCCATGTCCTCGCGACGCATTCCACGTTTCGTCCCCCCGAGGCTCCTATGCGAATCGTTGTTCCTTTTCATACCTACCTCTGTCTCGGTCATCGCATCCTAAGATCTCGACGAACGCGCAAATGTGCCATCGATCTCGTATCCTTTGTCCCCTGGGTTTGCGCCAAGTCCCCCAAGTGCATACATAGGTACCGGCGCAGCCATGTCATGCTCCAAACTTGACTGCATCCCACCTGCATTCCCGGCACCCCCAAACCCGCGTATTCCAGTCCCAGCACCAACGCGCACACCCGCCTGGTCACCGGTCCCATGAACGCGACACTGCTCCCGTGCGCGTTCCCATTCGAGGCAGTCTCGTCCTCTCGGCTCTCTGCGAAAATCCCGAATCCCTTCTTGAGACCTCTCGGCACAGACACCGGCGTCATCGGCGTTGGAAACCCAAATACTCCTGGCCCCACGGTCTTCCTCGGGGTTTGCCCAATCCCAGGTTGTTTCACTCTGGCACCGAGTTGTTCTGTTGTCGCCGGATACGGTATGATCGACATCGGTGTCATCCCAGGCCTCCGAATCCCCTCAAAGCTCCGTCTGTTCGTACTCGTATTCGCTCGTCCAAGACCTGGACCTTGTGTCGGTCCTGCTTCTTGCGACGGGGTGTCGGCGCGCAAGACGGCGCATCGTGGTGGTACGAAGGTCTGTCGGGCGGAGGGAGGATCATCACGTGGTGACTTTATCCATCGACCACGGTCCACGGATCTCTCTCTGGGATTGTTTGCCTCTGTTTTCCGAATGGATACATGGTGGCGGTGCACCTATATAGCTTGGCTTCACACTTGTTTTCGAGTACAGTCATGAGCTCAGGTCAATACGAGGAATACGACCCTGAGCCCGGTCCTGAAGGGCGCAACGGCCATAAGGCCAGCGAACGCGTCGGCCTTCTCTCTGGCTCACAACACGTTCTCCCAGTCATTGATGCAGTCCACATCGACGGCGGCCGCCATTTGATGGCAGGCAGTGATGCACACACCCCTAGATATGCATTGAAACATCTGCTCGCGTCCTTTACGGGGGGTATCGCTGTATGTCTCGTTGTCCAACTTGCATTGTTCGGGACAGCCTGCTACTCTTTCCGGGAGCGAACAGCAAGTGGCGTCCCGGGCACGGACAAGATCGATGTCTATGCTTCTCCGTGGGTTGGCTCTACCACCGTTCACAACTACCCGCCTCCGTCTCCCACGAACGACTTTCCCGAGATATTCCCCACCGAGTATGCATTCCTCCCTTCACGCGCTTCTATTCTCTGACACTGTTTTTCTTTGTTCTTGTGTGATGCGACAGTGTTGGATACCCAGGAGGAACCACTACTGGTGCAGAACCGGCCATCATCGCTACGGCTCCTACCCAACCTCTCCACACGGGGGCTGCGCAACTCGTTGCGCCCGCATATACCTCGCTCCCAGATCCCCCTTCCAAGCCTTCGATACCTAGCGAACGTCCTTTCATCCTCTTTCGCTCCTGGGGTAACCTGTCTCCTTGGTATAGCGTTCCACGCGGCGCGTTTGGAATCGACGAAGGCGCCGCGCCTCCTGCGGGGTGTGATATTAAAGGCGTGCACCTCTTGCACCGACATGGGGCACGATACCCTACCGGGTGGGGTACGTGTCACTTTCATTCATGTTGCTGTGGGAAGTGGGAGGTGGTGGGGCAAGTCGTAGGCGCAATCGATTGGCTGACGAATGTGGATTTTTGTAGTCAACTACGGAGGACCGGCGTCGCTGGCGCAGAGATTGCATGAGAGTGCCGCGCAGTGGGATGCGACTGGAAGATTGACGTTCTTGAATGATTGGTATGTGGTGACACGTTCGTATGTGTGTGATTAAAGTTGACGGCGTATCACGAACAGGACGTACAAGCTTGGTGAAGAAGGTTAGGTCCTCCGTTGTTTTGTTGCGTTTATGGCCTGACCTTGCATGCTTTGTCGAACACGCCGTCGTTCTGTTATATATCAACCACTTTGCATCTCGCGCGAACGCCTTTGCCATGATTTTCTATCCCGCATATACCCTGTGATTTTGTCCTTTTCGCACCGTGGAATGTGGGAGCAGTCTTGACACCTTTCGGAAGACAACAGTTGTGTGAGTATTCATTTTTCTTGCGTGTTGTATCCTCAGTCTTTGCTTCTTACCACATCTCTTGTTCTGATTTCCAATAACGACTCTAATTCTCCTTTTCACATTGTTTTCGAAACTCTTGCTCGTTGCTCGTCGGTTTGATGCGGTCCGAACTGACAACATCTTTCGTAGATGATTTGGGAGTCTCGATGAGACTGAAATATGGGTTCTTGTTGGAGGTGAGTTGCGCCGTTGTCGTCATACACGACTTTTGGGATTCCATGACAGTTGAAACACTAACTGCACTCATAGGATTTTACAGTACAGAACAAGTTACCCGTTTTTAGGACTGAATCCCAGTGAGTAACTTTTCTTGTCTTGGTCGATGGAACAGTTTTGTCATTCCTTTCATTTCACCTCCGCAAACTCTGGCTGACTGGAACCGCCTGTGGGACACAAAAGAGATCGTATGCATGCTTCTGCAGTCAACTTTGCATTGGGCTTCTTTGGTTGGCCTCTCGACGGAAAATACGAGCAAGTGATTACGATCGAGGCATCTGGTGTATGTTTCATGTTTTGATTTTCTTCTTTGGAAGCATGTTGTCTGACCCCATCTTTTTTTCTGTTGCCAGTTCAACAACACTCTCGCTCCCTACGATACTTGTCCTAACGCTGACACCCATAATAAAGCCGATCGCTCCTTGACTTACGTCAAGGAATGGACCAGCATTTACCTGAAGGAGGCGCAGAAGCGATTACAAGTTGATTTGAAGCCTACCGAGGGTGGGCAGGGATTCAACTTGGAGATAGAGGATGTCTATCGGATGCAGCAGATGTGTGCATATGAGGTAGCGTATTGCTGTCCCTCGCCTCGCCGTGGTGTCGCGTCGGCTGATGACTACATCCAAGACTGTCGCACTCGGCTACTCCAAATTCTGCGAGCTGTTCACGGAGGATGAATGGGAAGGGTTCAATTACGCGTCAGTACTCGTTTTTTTCTCTGACAGGCGTACCCTCATAGGGCCTCATACCTGGTGCCATGTAGCCTCGATCTAATTTTCTGGTACGATTCCGCCTTTGGCTCGCCTGTCGCCCGTATACAGGGCGTGGGTTACATCCAAGAACTTCTTTCCCGACTCACCCACACGTCGATTGAGACGCACAACTCGAGCACCAACGCGACCTTGCACGCCGACGAACGTACTTGGCCGCTCAACGACACCTTGTATGTCGACGCGACGCACGAAGTCGTCGTCCTCAACAGTAGGTCGCATTCTTATCTGCAACCTCGCTGAGCCGCCAACTCTTAACGTGACCCAACAGTTCTCACGGCGTTAAACCTGACGACGCTCGCTGCGTCTGGTCCTCTTCCAGCCGACCACGTTCCCCTGAACCGGTCATTTAGAGTAGCTGATCTCGCGCCGTTTGCGACCAATGTTCAGTTCCAACGTACGTTCCCTGTCGTCATTTTGCCGCGACGGTCGTGGGATGCTGACCATGATCGTTTTTTTGGGTCCTCCCCGTCTCTACAGTGCTCTCGTGTCCCGCTTCGTCTGTACGATCAGAGGACGACGCGGATTCAGAGGCGTCGCATATCCGTATCGTGGTCAACGATGGTCCGGTCCCCCTGACGGGCGTTCGCGGGTGTCCACCCTCGTCGTCGGGGCTTTGTCCGCTCACGACGTTTATCGAGGCGCAACAGGCGACGATTCGGGAGGTTGACTGGGAATGGGGATGTTTAGGGGATTGGGAGGTGCCGGAGGGGAACGGGTGGGAGACGGTTGGGGGGTGGTATCCGGAGAGGAGCTGACGGCGTGTGCATATAAATATATGTGAGGTGCTTGGGTACTTGGGGCGGAATCGGGTGGGACGCGGTGAGATGCTCTTTCTTGGGTAGCGTATCGTGCTTTAATCGAGTTGGAGACGCGCATCCGACGTGGGCAAAGTTGGTGCTACAGTCTCTCGACCTTTACACACGTGCCCGTGCTTGCAAGCACAAGCCTTGGCACATGTCCCAAATTACACGTCATACCAATAGTCTGATCTATCAACACACTCGATCCCTAGCAAATGATGCAGTCCTCCTTGAAACTCAGGCTATACATCGTCTTGTCCACCGTTTTTTCAATCTTCTTCCAGTCTGACCGGCGCTGGATGAACTCGTAAATGTCCTGTAATGAGTTTGGGGTTTGCGTGAGGTCATCATCAAGCGGTTCATGAATGTTAAGCGAGGGGGAAGACCTCGTACCTCTGGACGATACGCGCCTCCATACCGCGTCACGTCTCGCACGATCTGTGCGAGATCTTTTGCGTCCTCGACGACAAAAACGTGCCCGAGCATCTTGAGATGGTCAAAATCCGCCGTCACGTTCGGTACCTTGGTATTTTATGACGAACCAAAAATGCCCCCGTAAACACACACGGCGCGCCATGTCAAGAACAGACATACCTTGAGCGACGCGATGAAGGCATGGTACGCGTTCAGATCCGCGATCACCTGAAAGCCGCCGTTGAGGGAGATGATCTGGCGCTTGATATGTTTCTGCAGTATCCTACACACACAAACCCCCCCGCCGGTTTCCACCCCCCGTACGACACAAGTACCGAAACGAGAGTCAGCAAAAAAGCCGTTATATTTGCACACGCTCGAAAAAGACGTGCACAGGGAAAGAAAGAGGCACGATGTGGAGACACGCACGCCAATAAACGTATTCCGACTTCTTGATAAAACACCTCAAGGACTTCTCTGCTCGTGCTGCCTTTGACGAGTTTGCAGTGCATCTCGAGGCATCGGATCGCTTCGCGACAGCCTTGGGTTGGACGGAGATCGAGCGTGGCATTGTCGGGTGGGTAGTATGCCCTGGGCTGGGTCAACGTCTGAATGATGTGATCGACCTGTCTCATGGTACGAGAGGTCAGTATGGCCATCGTCAGTCACATGCCGACGCCTCATGTGCGGGGGGTCCTCGACGAACCTGGTTCATGAGCACCTGTGTCCCCGCGTTCAACCCAGAGGCGACACAATCGTCGAGCGTATTCTCAAACCGCTTCTTCTCCCTCACAACCGCATTCAAAAAGTCCGTCTTGTCGATGTGTGGAACCTTTTTCAACGTGCACACAGATTTTTGGTTTCGAGAGACAAGGTTAGCCACTACACGAAAAAAAACCCGATGAAAAGCGCAAAACGCAACACACCATTTCTTTGTCGAAAAATACCTGCACCATGCTCTGGATCGTATCCCCGAGGTGGACGAGCTCAAAGAACTGTAAAAGCGGTGCGACGCTGGTCGTTCCTTTGTGCTCGGCAGGTTTATAGGACGACATGCGCTCGGTCGCTCTGCGATTGGCAAGACGGCAAAAGGGTATTTAGTCGATACGATGACATGGCAATGTGAACAGAAAAAAAAAAGTGAATCTGGACTTACATCCCAAATCCCCATGCGATGTGCCTCGCGCCAAGTGCCCCCAACATCTCGCAGAACGCATCGTCTAGCGTCTCGCGCACGCGCGTGCCGGTCGTGCCGGGATACGCGGCAAACGTCTCGAGGCGCTTGATCGCATCTCGAGTAGCGTGGATGAGCTGCAGCGAGACGTCGAGGGAAAGGAGAAGCTCCAGCGCTTCGACGGACGCGCGTGCAGAAGCTTGCGAGCGGACCGACGGCGTAATGGAGGCGTGCGGTCTCCTCGCAGAACTCGATAGGTCTTTTGCAGATGTTGTGGACGTCGTCGCAGTCTTCATACTCGCAGCGTCCGACGTCGAGCTCCTCCGACTCCGACTCTCTGCAAAATCGCCCCATCCGGCTTCATCCCCCACGCCCACGCCGACCCCTTCATTTCCCTTCCCGACTTCCCCTCCTCCGTCCGTGTCCACATCCTCACCCTCGTCTTCGTCTTCGTCCTCGCCAACCTCAAACAGCGCCCCATCCTTACCAAAGCTCTCATATCCGTTGCCTGGCGTCAAGCCCATATCCACGCCTGTATTCCCGCTAGAAACACCGCCATTCCCCACCCATCGCTGTGGGTTCAGCATGGCGATCCCCTGAGCGACGCCCGTTCCCATCGCCCCGACGCCAGTCCCAATCGCAGCGCCGACACCCGTGCCGATGGCGCCTACTGCACCTACGCCAGCACCGACGGCACGCGGGACGATCGTCACCGGCAGCAAGAGCACGTCCGTAAAGGATGCCAGTACGTTGCGCTTCATCAGCGCGGGATTCTGCGAGTTGAGGAAACGCGTCTGAGTCTGGGATTGCGATTGGGAGAGCGCATGACCGTCGAGCGTGACCTGTAGCGCGAGGCAAGCGCAAATAAAAGAAGGGTCGTGAGCGATGGGACGGCACGGAACTAGAGGTGAAATATGAATATGGATGCGTACCATCGAGGATGCTGTTCGTGAGACGGAACGTTCCCAATCTTTGTAGATCACTTCAAAGGCGCGTTTGAGTTCCTCCATCTCGTCGTCGAGATAGTCGTCCATATTTGGTTCGAACATTTTGTAACTGTACTCCATGGTGAGAACGGGCTCTGTGATGTAGAATAGGGTAGGGGATGATTAACTGGATACGCACATGACATCCTCCGCTTGCTCTATTTTTACCGCTCCCGGCTCACCCTCACGTCCTCCGTTGTTCGAACTGCCCGAGACTGTGAGGATGCTATCGACGATTCTGAATGCCTCTCTAAAGCATGCAGCAGTCGCCGACAAGAAAAGGGATATACTGATTGTTCTTGCACGCGCGAGCAAGGAGGATACGTATTCTGATATCTTTCAGACCGAGTGAAGGATCAGACATGCGTGCAGGCATCAATGGGTGTTTATGGTAAAGGTATATGCGCGTCGAAAGAGCAAAAACGCGTCAGCATAACTCGACCATGAATGATACGATCCAAGACGGCATGCGATGACTCCCCACTTACCACATCACTAGCAACTCTCTCTGCGAACGCAAGCAACACGCCCGACTCGCGTGGAAACACTCTGAAAGCCCTCGCCCCATCATCCTCGATGGCAGTAAGAACGCGGGACATGAATACATCCATGGCAGTGAAATCGAGTTGGGTATCCTTCCTACGTGCCAATCAACAGCAAGCCAACGAAGAGGGGGAGAGACAGACGCACGTAAAGTTGGCAGACGGATCCCACTTTCCCTGCTCGTAAAAGACCTCTCTCTTCTCCGCCCAAAGCCTGCCCATCTCCCAGTCCCCTCCCGCCACACCGAGTTTGCTGGTTCGCCGTCCGATCCCGTTCATGCAGATCGACACCTCCCAACTTGCGGATGCGGCCTCTTTCATCCGCGCCTCGTCACCCCCCGTATCCGCAGCATCGAACGCTGTCAGCAGACTAGCATCGAACCTATCCAAAGAAGCCTTGAGAGACGCGAGACGGAGATCCCATGCGGATACAGGCTTGATGGCAGGGGACAGAAACCGTGCGAGGAGGTGTAGCATGCGAGCTTGTGCAAGGAGAGTGTGAACAGGGGAATCCGAGCGTGAGGACAAGCACGAAGTGAGCGAGGTGAGGACGGCATGGGGAGGTGCATTTGGGGCGGGCAAGAGCGGGAGTAGTAGTGTATGGGCCCGTATGTACTTTGCGCGGAACGTCGGGGTCGGCTTTCCAGGCTCATACGTGTCCACGCGGCTCAACAGCGCTGAGCTCGACAAGTCCAGGAGCGCGCGTGGAGGGGCAGATGCAAAGTCGCCAAAGTCGTCGTCGTCGAGGGAGGAGACGGCGAGGGTCGCGGGTCCGTGAGCGCCGCTGTTTTGCTTGTCCTTCGCGGCCCTGGCTCTGGCTTCGAGCTCATCGAGGATGGTGCCGAGTCCGAGCCTCTGTGTGGCGAGGTCGAGCCAGCGCCATTCCCAGAGAGTCTCGTCCCTTGCAACCCTGCTCGTTGCCCTGCTCGCTCTAGCGTACCTCGCGATGTCTGGGATCGGGACGTGTGCCAACACCAGCACATGCAAGTCGACTGGCAGCTTTCCGATAGGCGGCGAGGGCTGTTGGGTCGCTGCGAGGACCGGTGCTGACGCTGGCGTTCGTGCATTGAAGTACCCAGCCGAGTGTCTCTGGGTGGATGGCTGCTTTACATGGTTCGGGAGCGATGGTGGCCGTTGATGCTGAGAAGGATTTGAGTATAATTTTGTTGGTTCGAGCGCTGCGAACTTGTCCATCGCATCTTGCTCGCCGTCGTACGCGTCCCTCTGATTTGCGCAGCCACTGCGTGGTCCCGCGGCGACAAACCAATAACGACAGCGACCACGCCCGATGACGAGTCTTCCACCAGGGACTGCCCCAGTCAAGGCCGAGTATGTACAGCGCTGCGTTCTCCGTCGATCTGCTTCCAACGATCTGCAGGTTTCTTCTCAGCAACGTTTCCCGTCCATCAGCCGACGATGACACTGCAGAAGGGTCCACATCCCATGCTAGGCGCCAAGTCGATCCCAGCGCAGACAGCGACTTAAATCCAGGTGGCGGCAAGAAACTAACCAAACAGCAGAAAAAGGCCCACAGAGGTGCTAACAAGGGCCGACGGTTCGGAAAGGTACGAGACGAGCTAGAGCTCTGCTGGCGTGTTGCAAACGGGACCATGTGCGAGCATGGATCCGAGTATGTTATTCCCCTCATATTGAGCGCATATGCGTCGTTGATGCTGGTGTACGTCCAGATGCCGGTTCACACATGACATCCCTGCGTATCTCGCTGCCAAACCGAGGGACATCAAACTCCCATCAGCAGGCAGCATCACGAACACCCCACCCTTTGTCGTGACAGACATTAATGACGAATCCGCAGCTGCCTCATCTCTCGATTTCAGCACCACTTGTTCAAGTTTCGAAGAAGCGGGTGAATGTCGTCTCGGACTTAAATGTCGATTCCTTGGTGCCCACGCACGCATGGACGAGAACGGTGCTGTCATTCTGATTACGGATGAACAGAAAAAGTCAAGGATCGCTCTCACCAACGCAGAACTCAATCAGGCGAGCGCAGAAACTCTAAAATTACTTCGCCAAAACAAGGTGAGTCTCTAGTCACTTGTTGCTCCTTGAATTTCGGTGAACTGTAAAACAGTACCCGAGACCTATCACAGACGCGTATCTCAAAGAAATAGAAGGTGGAAAACAACCGGACGGCCCAGGCGAAGATATACCAGCTCCAGAAGCACAGGCACAACAAAATGTCCCTCGGCGGATTGACGAGATTGTAGCGAAGCGGACTGGCGACGCTTCAGATCAAAATGACGCCCCTGATGTACCTATGCGCTTCTCTGAAAAGAAGAGGTTGCATTGGTCGGGGAAAACCTGTGAGATATCGTCGTTGTGATTCTTAGTACGATATGTTCTCAGCTTTTCCAAGACCTCGCACCTCTTACAACCGTCGGGAACTTGGTGGGTTGAGCCCTTCGTTTCGCTCTATCCTTTTAAAATGCTTCCAGCCATTCCGGCGACTATGTGTCACCCTCGGTGCCGATATAACGTGTGGAGAAAGTAAGCATCTGAGGTCTCTTCTTCGCCTTGGTTCCTGACCCGGTTGCATGTGCGCTAGTGGGCCTCGCTACCTCTTTTCTCACCTCTTCTCGGGAGGAATGGTCCCTAGTTCGTCGACATCCCTCCGAAACCGTCTTTGGTGTACAACTCGCTGGAAACAAGCCCTCGACGATGGTACCGACCGCAGAGGTTCTTGGTAGAGAATTTGCGAACGGCATCGACTTCGTAGATATCAACTGTGGTTGTCCCATCGATCTCGTGTTTAGAACCGGTAGCGGATCTGCTCGTGAGTCCTACTCCCGCGCTGCGATCACTTCTGACTGAGTCTGTATGCGCCCGTAGTCCTCGACACCCCCGCAAAACTAGGGAGAATCGTTGTCGGGATGAACAAAGCACTCGGGGACATACCAGTGACGATCAAACTCCGCACAGGGGTCAAAGAAGGACGCAACACCGCACACAAGCTCATGTCTCGGTTGACTTCTGAATGGGGTGTCGGCTGTATCACGGCAAGTATATTACATCTCTCCTTCTGTTTCGCACTGACGAGGCGTGGACGCGCAGCTGCACGGACGCACGCGACAGCAACGCTACACGAAGCTGGCAGATTGGGGCTACATTAAGGAGTGCGTTGATGCGGTTCGGGCGTGCGAAGCAGATGAGGGACGTAAGTCCCCCCCTTCCCCCGATTCTTCATTGCATAATTGGAATCCTGACCTTCTCTTCTCAGTGACCCCTGTCCCCATTTTTGGTGGCGGCGACTGTTTCTCCTCCCAAGACTACTGGGAAAAGGTTGAAACCACAGGCGTAGACGGTGTTATGATAGGACGGGGCGCACTCATCAAACCATGGATATTCACCGAAATCAAAGAGCGACGGGAATGGGACATTAGCTCGCGGGAACGCCTCGAGCTCGTCCGCAAGGTACGCTGCGTCGCATGTTTTTTTCTCTCCCTCTCCACGCCACGCCACGTCAAGCGTTCATTCTGACTTGGCGGCAGTACGCAGAATATGGGTTGACCCATTTCGGGACGGACACGGTGGGCGTGAACAAGGCGCGTCGATACCTCTGCGAGGCACTGTCCTTCCAATACCGTTACATCCCTATCGGCCTGCTTGAGCGGTTTCCCGCGCGCATCAACGAGCGTGCGCCTGCCTTTCAAGGTCGGGATGAGCTTGGTGGGTCGTGTCGCTGCTGCGCAGTGTCAAACGAATGAGATGCAGAGACTGACGACAAGTGTCATACAGAAACGCTCTTTGCGAGCCCAAACAGCCAGGATTGGGTCAGGATTTCGGAGATGTTCCTCGGGCCTGCGCCGGAGACGTGGACGTTTACCCCAAAGCATAAGAGTAACGCCCATGGAGAGGAGAGTCAGGGGTGATTCATATTCGTGATCGGAGGCTTGTTGCGAGCGTGTGGGTAGGCCTGCGACTGTCCATCGATCATCCCTGCTGATTCTCTCCGAAGCCCCAATGCCAGGTCGTCATCATGTTAGAGACACGATGACGGATAATAGTGGGAGACTTGTAAAAGCTTTGCAGACATGATGAATCAAGTGCTCTTTGTTGGAATGGAGCAGAACACCAACATCTTGTTGCACGTAGGTAACACATACGTCTGCAAAGGAGTAATTCTACGACTTTTCTGCACCACGAAGCGAATGATGAGCATTGGCATGTCTCATTTGAGTCCTTCGAATCTGCCGGTCGATCGATAGGTCTCAGCCGGGTACCCCTTAGAATGATACCCCACCTCCGAGCATCTTGAGATGCGAAATCCGCCGTCACGTTTGGTACCTTGGTACGTCACGATGAACCCAAAAAACACCCCGGGAAACACACACGGCGCGCCATGTCAAGAACAGACAGACATACCTTGAGCGACGCGATGAAGGCATGGTACGCGTCCAGATCCGCGATCACCTGAAAGCCGCCGTTGAGGGAGATGATCTGGCGCTTGATATGTTTCTGCAGTATCCTACACACGCAAAACCCCCCACCGGTTTCCACCCCCCGTACGACACAAGTACCAAAACGAGAGTCAGCAAAAAGGCCGTTATATTTGCACACACGTTCAAAAAAGATGTGCACAGGGAAAGAAAGAGGCACGATGTGGAGACACGCACGCCAATAAACGTATTCCGACTTCTTGATAAAACACCTCGAGGACTCCTCTGCTCGTGCTGCCTTTGACGAGTTTGCAGTGCATCTCGAGGCATCGGATCGCTTCGCGACAGCCTTGGGTTGGACGGAGATCGAGCGTGGCGTTGTAAGGACTGAAAGCCCCGATAGTCGATCTTTGTCCGGGTCATTTCTGATTGGAAATGCCGCCTCGCATTTATTCCAACATCATCCTAGGTTTCAGAGGAAATAAGATCTCAGACACGTTCTGGAGGTTTGCCCGCATGGTCACCGTTATGCCTCAAAATAATGTCATTCAACTTGGCCGCTGCAAAGTTCATCACCATTTGAAGTACAAGCATTCGCAGGCCCAAGCCTGTCATGATACATTGAGATCTGTCACACATGGCTTTCTGATATCCAAAAGCGATCCAAACTTCGTTACATCTTCATGGCCGTCTCGACTTTGGCGACTTCGTACAGGTACGACCCGAACACCTTTGTCTGAAATTAGAGGGGAGCAAAAGTGACATTCAATTTCGAGATGTCAGTGGAATCGACGACAAGGCTTACCCCCTTTATATAGTTATCCACGTCCAACTTCTCGCTCAAGGAGCTACAAGAGTAGAGCAACGCGAACGCATCAGTAGATTTTATCTATGGGATTGTCCAATGACCGAACTTACTGAGCACCATCGTCCGATCTACCCATTGGCAACAGCAACACGTTTGTATTCAGTTCGTCCTGGAGAAGCAGCGCTAGCGGGATAGAGCCTCCCTCGCGCGTATAGTCCGGGGCGAGGTTCCTCCCGTGGACGGTCTGAAAATAAAAGGTTAAAGTTTGATTGGCCGGTTACCCGGCAGAGCGACGCGAACCTGAGTAGCGGCATCTGCAGCCCGGAAGTTCCAATGATCCTTGTCACCTACCCAAGGTACGCCCCCTCCTTCGAAGCTCACATCCATCGTATTCTTTGACTTCAGCTTGTCAAATTCGGCATTGAGGAAATTCCTGACTAGCGGCTTGATTATATCAGGAGTTTGTGGGTCCACGAGGCTGTCGAAGAATGTGCGATTATGATAAGATCAAGTGTCGACATCGAGATAGTGGGCAAGGGGGATGAACGTGCCCGATCTGCGGACAGATTATGGCTTACCGAAGACTGAACCTCCCACTGATTCGGTGGGGAATGACAGTCAGTGTCCCATCCTGATCAAATGCCCCTTTGATGCCATGGATAGAGAGTGATGGATAACGCATCCGTCCCATCAACAGCTCGGCCGGGTCCTCGGACAACTCGACCTGGTAAGCATGTAATTAGCTGAGTTGAAGGACAACGCAGTCAAACGATATACGCACACGATTACCTGTATCATTCACGAGATCATCGACTGTGTAATGTATTTTTTCATATTCCTCCCTAAATCCATCGGTAACAAGTGTGATTAAGCATGAGTGAAAGGCAGTCTCACCTCTCTTCCTCTGTCGGCGGATCAACCAAAGTCTCAACACCGGGGATAGTGATCAAACCACTCGGTTCTACCAGTTTCGCGAGCAACTTGACCATGTCTGTCATGGGCTCGTGGATCATCCGTCCGTATATCCCAGAGTGGAGGTCGTCCTTGGCTCCTGTAATATTTATGCTGAAGTAGGCGATACCCCGGACGCCGTAGGTGAGCGTTGGACGATAGGTAGTGAGCCAGTAGTTGTCCGTCTTTTGGCGAGCCGCGAATTACTGATCAAGAGAAGCACGGAAGTTCGAAGTGTCCTGAGATACTCACGATACAAACACAGTCAACGCCGGCAAAGAACCCTTGTTCTCCCTTTGCAGCCTCATTTTTTATCCAATCGTCGAGTCCGACGCTCCCGCTCTCCTCCATACCTTCGAACAGGAAGCGGACGTTGACGGGGAGCTCCAAACCAAGCCTTTGATGCGCTTCGAGGACATTAAGCCATCCCATGACGGGACCTTTATCGTCTGTAGAACCGCGACCCACAAGCTTATCCGTGTTACCTTCTTGAACGCGTGTGAGATGAAATGGGTCGGGCGACTCGGGGTTTTGCTCTTGCCAACTCGTCGGGTCGGCCTGTGGTCGCAGTGGTAAATACTAGGCTGGTTTCGCATACAGCCGAACAGACAAGAGGCACTTACAGGCTGAACATCATAGTGCCCATAAATGAACACCGTCTTACGGCTGCTGTCAGTACCAAGGCGCCCGGCGACGAGTGGTGGAAGTTGGAGAGGGGGGTTGGTGTCTGGTTGATCTCCGAGATCGACGAGTTGCGTGTCCGTAACCCCAACTGAAATGAATTGCTCTTGCAGCCAGATACCCATGTCTCGGACGTCCTTGCGGCGAGCTGAGTCACCGCTCACACTAAGAGGCGACAAGGGACATGAGTGGTGCTAGCTCAACGGGGGGCAACCCACCTTTGGTGTGATACAGCGTCAGAGAGTCGATCGATGAAACTGTCGACATTGGCATCGACGTAATTGAAGAATGCTTCTTGGTTATCCAACATGGGTGCGGGCTGAATGTGTGAAGTAGTGGAAGTGGAGGGGATCGAGGATGTGTGTACCGAGTCTGGTGAAATCAACAAGGGAAGGAGGGAGGTATTTATACCACTGAAGTCCGGGCTTCCATTCCTTGCGAAATCAGGACCTTCTAGCACCTTTTCCTTGTAGGGTTAAATCGTACCGTAATGCGTTTCATAGACCCGACGATGGCAAGCTGGAGTCTTGGGCCGAAGAAAAAGGGGGGCTCAGAAAACGAGGGGACCCTAAGTTACTATACCCGCAAAGCTATTACACTTACATGGCAGGGAATCGGAGAATCGAATGTACCGGGAGGCAAATGTGTCGTTAGGAACGTAAGGATGGGAGCTTCTAGTTGTGAGGAAAGCTTTCAAGCGAGTGAATGCAACGATATGACTGTATGAAAGAGCAAACATTCTGATGGGCGAACAACGAAGCGGAATAATACCGGCTCAATCCGACCGTCAACATTGATGAAATGAGAGATAGACTGACCCATTTAAAGCTCGTAGAAGCCCTAAATCTCGCAAATTGTGCTGGTCGGGTCATTGAATTGAATTGAAACGACGGGGCACGTTGATGGCCGTCGAGCGCTGCTAGATCTAACCCCATCTTGGCACCGCATCGAAGCCGGGGGACTTTGATCATCTTCACACAACTCTAGACCACAACTTGTGGTCCTACGGTGATGCGAGGCACGGCTCGAGGGCGAACAGGTGGTTGCAGAGTGGAATCCCCACTTCGGTGCGACTATAGTTCGTCGGTTTTTACTTCGTAGTTTACATCGCTTTTTCGCACCCGCTGGCTCGAACCAAGCAAGCCATCGCTAGTGTTCATTTTGTCCGATGCTACCTCACTCAGCAGTTGTTGGGGCAAGACCAGCTGTGAGGGCGGGGTACTGACATGGTCATTTCATGTATGTAAGTCAGCTGAACAAGTTCTGACCATGGTCAGAATTTCGATCCGGATTGCTTCGCCTTTCGTTGGGCCACAATGGCTCGGTGGTATCAGATTTGCCTAGATCTGGTCACGGCTCTCCTGCAATCTCGTATGTCACAGTAAGTGTGGCAAAGTTTATGAACGGTTGGCGTAGCCTCTCTCACAACTGCTCTCATTTCTACCTGTCAATATCTGCCCTTCAAAAGAGCAGAATGGTGCTCTTCCCCTCTCGTTGGCCGGTATCGCCTCGTGGACTTGAAATCTTGTGTCCGAGATGTGTACATATTACTAATGTTCTATCATGGGTAACTTTAGATCGATGTATCCTTGAACCCCTTATCAATCCCGACGTGAGCCCGAAATACACCTTAGCGCGTTACTTATCTTTCTGGCCGCTGTACCCGCTGACTGCTTGCCATGCTTTCGATTACTGATAACCCGGGAAAAAGTATCCCCGAACCCAAGTACTTGAAGGCGGCTCTGACCGAGACGTCAGCTCCCACGACGTCCCGCTCAGTTCAACACGACCATGACCTCGCTCATGCATTTAGTTGCTTGGATATGTGCTGGCTTCCTCTTGACTCACTCGTGCTTCGTGTCAGCCGCAATAACAACACCCCTACCAGATCTATATGAGGCGTCGTTGACAGAACTCCAAGTCGGATTGACTTCCGGCCAGTTTGACAGCGTAGATCTGGTCAAGGTGCGTCCGTTCACGCGTTCACCCTTACGGATATAGGCGATGATTGTCGTTGTGGTGCTGGAGGTTGATCGCGTTATTGATGACCCAAATAGGCGTATTTTGCCCGAATCGACGAAGTAAACCTTCAGGGACCTGCCTTGCGTGCCGTGATTGAGACAAACCCGTCTGCTCTTGATGAGGCCGCAGCGCTGGACTATGAGCGCCTTCTCTATGGGCCCCGGAGTGCGCTCCACGGTATTCCAGTTCTCGTAAAAGACAACATCGGAACTGTTTCTTTCGAGGGTATCACCCTTTTCGAATTGTTGATGTATTGAGTCTGATTGTCCGGATCGCAGGCATGAATACAACTGCTGGAAGTTATACCCTGTTGAAATCGATCATTCCCGAGGATGCCGGGGTTGTCAAAAGATTGCGTCAAGCCGGCGCCATCATTCTGGGTAAGCCTTATTTGCCGCTCCACGTATGATTCGCTTTATCTGAAATGCCGAACTAACAGGAAAAGCAAACCTATCCGAGTGGGCACATTTTAGAGGGAACATTGCATCAGGATGGTCAGGACGCGGCGGGCAATGCACGAATGCCTACTATCCGAATGCTGATCCTTGCGGATCTTCCTCCGGCTCGGCCGTTGCCTCTTCGATTGGCTTGACGGCTGTAGCGCTTGGGTACGTTTCGCCCATTCTTGTGCCAACAACCCTCTCATGCGGTCGTAGCACGGAGACTGATGGAAGTATCATATGCCCTTCCAACCAAAACAACCTTGTGGGTATTAAACCGACTGTTGGCCTTACCTCTCGTGCAGGAGGTGAGCGTCTAGCTCCTCAGAGTCATTTGCCTTGACCCTCTTTACAGTTGTACCCATCTCTGAGCATCAAGACACTGTTGGCCCTCTCGCTCGTTCCATGTCCGATGCGGCCATTGTCCTTTCCATCATCGCTGGGCCCGACCCGAATGACAACTTCACCCTCGCACAGCCCACCCCTGTTCCGGCCTACACTATGGCGCTCAGCAACTCGTCCCTAGTCGGAAAGCGCATCGGAGTGCCTCGTGCCGTGTTCTTGAACGATTCAATGAGTGGGAACGACCCATACGTCAACGTCGTATTTGAGCAGGCCCTCGAGACCCTCAAAGAGCTCGGTGCGACGATCGTAGACCCTGCAGATCTTCCCTCCGCATACGATATATACAACTCGAACAACGAGACGGTAGTTTTGACAACGGACTTCAAGGTTTGTCGTGGTGGATACGGATTGCATTGGTGTCTCGGATACGACTGACTGTATAGGTCCAACTTGACGCGTGGTTCAACAGCCTCATCACCAACCCCTCAGGCGTCGCATCCCTGGCTGATGTCATCACGTTTGACGATGCCAATCCGACTTTGGAAGAACCCTCTGGCTACACGGACCAATCGACGCAAGTACACTTTCAACCCCACCCGAGCCTAACCTTGACCACCTCTGACCTACTGTATCCCTACAGTCTGATCGCCTCCGAGGCCACAACCGGTTTCAACGCATCCTACTACCAGTCGCTTGCGTTCGACAAGGAACTCGGTGCGACAAACGGCATCGATGCAGCCCTGAAAATGTATTCGCTGGATGCCCTCGTCCTGCCCTCCCCAGGAATGGTCACGGTCCCAGCCGGTAAGCCCCACCATCGCGAAATCTTCGCGTCCATTGTATGCTCATCACCTGTTTGGTGCCCAGCCATTGCCGGCTACCCCGTCATCACCGGTATGTTCCCCCATTCCCGTCTTCGTCCTTCATCCCCTGAACGTGCTACACTTGCAGTTCCCCTCGGGTTCTACCCTGACAACGTCACTATCGGAAGTGCAGGCCCCAACACCGTATACCCCGCACCTGGCGTACCCATCGGTCTCTCCTTCTTCAGCACGGCGTGGAGCGAGTACGAGCTCATCGGGTTCGGATATGCGTACGAGCAACGCACACAGACACGTCTTCAGCGTCTGGCGTATGCAGCTGCAATCCCGACGACGCAGCTTGCGGACGTGATAGGTTCAGGCTCACCGTGAGTCGAGGCATCGGTTTGATGGATCTATCGTCGTTCGTCTCGATGCGAGTTGCGACAAGCGTATGGAGTACGTTGGTTTGATATTATTGTTGTGTACTCGCTCTATCGATAGTACACGAGTGTTTATTGCTCTCGGCAATTTATAGCACGTGAGCTTCAAGGTCATGTCTTCACGACGCGTTTTGCAGAATTTAAGTTGGATGAAAATGGCGTCCGAAAGGTGAAGACTGCGCTTGGAATATAAGTTGGCGTTTGGGCAACAGTAAGACTTGAAATTTTCCTGATCGAAAATATGCGGGCCGATTCTTGGAATATGAGTGAACGTGTTGCCTCCTCCTGGATGTTGGTGTGAATAAGAAATTTTGTAGTAGGAAGAATGCGTGCCTAAACTTCAAATAAATTATGAATATTTAAATCGGCTTTAAATGTGATACTCAACTTCAGATAGGATCATCGAGTGTAGTCATAAGCCAAAATTTCAAGTTTTTCCTCGTTTTCTGACTTAAACTTGAAGTTTAATACTGTTTAGCTAGGATTAATTTGAAGTTTAGTTGTTCTGACAATACTTTGTACTTCATTTCAAGTTGGACGAAATCCGAACTTGAATAATCAATTTAAAGTTTAGGCACGTATTCTTCCTACTACAAAATTTCTTATTCACACCGACATCCAGGAGGGGGCAACACGTTCACTCATATTCCAAGAATCAGCCCGCATACTTTCGATCGGGAAAATTTCAAGTCTTATTGTTGCCCAAACGCCAACTTATATTCCAAGTGTAGTCTTCACATTTCGGACGACATTTTCACCCAACTTAAATTCTGCAAAACGCGTCGTGCTTGCAAAAACCATGTGACCACATTTTGTAGGCCCAAAAAACAGTTTAAGAAATCTATAAATACTGTAAATAATACAGGAGCTGGGGGACCATTGTATCTAC
This sequence comes from Boletus huronensis, assembly GCA_038093155.1. NCBI lineage: Eukaryota > Fungi > Basidiomycota > Agaricomycetes > Boletales > Boletaceae > Boletus > Boletus huronensis. The sequence goes on along the minus strand of JBBPRS010000089.1, from coordinate 21,991 downwards.
AGGAATTGAGCTATGTAACCAGAACGAGAGGGTTGTGTTCGAGAAATAAAGGGGTCAAGTTTTCGAGGATCGAGCGAACGTACGCACGGGCTGTGACTGGATGGCCCTCGGCTGGCGTGCGCCTCGCACTGGATTTTATTTTGAGGGACGAAATGCAAGCCAGGCGACGAGAAGAAGAGGCAACGCGTATACTGAACTTCATGAGATCCAAGCATTTCGTCCGAGTCATGCAGAGCATCTTGAAAGTTAAAGACAAACACTGTGGAGCGCAGACCACGATAAGTTGTCAGTAAAACGCCGGAGTGGTTGGGAGTTTGCAGTGGCTCGTGTTCGTGAACAAGTCATGAAGCTTAGCGGCGAGCGCCGGCGTGTGCTGCAGATCCTCATGCACCATGTTTCTTGTCGGCTGTACCTTCAACCCACTGGTCATAATTTTTCACTTCCCAAACCTGCATGTCAGCCCCGGAGCAAGGTGCTTTCCTCGATGTGAGTACACGCCATAACGTTGTGTCCTGCTTGACTGGCACTGCTGTCGTACTTCATGTATGACGCTACACACGATGCAGACCGCTCTCGAGCTCCTTGCCCATGCCATTGACGCGGAAGATAAACATGACTACACCGAAGCGTATGCCGAATACATGGCTGCTCTTGACTATCTCATGGCAGCCCAGCAATGTATGTACTGGCACTTCGTTATCCCAGCTTCACACACAACCTGACGTTTCTCCTTACCTTAATCTCTACATCCTCGTCCACAGCTGAGACGAATGAAAAGTCAAGGACCCTCTTGCAAACAAAAGCAGACGAATACCTGAACAGAGCAGAAGCAATCAGGCAGCACATCGATGTTGACACGCACAAGCGACCTGATAAACCAGGTGTGGCAGCCGACGTTAGTAGCTTTAGCAAGGGCCACACTACGGCAAAATCGGTTATCCTCAATGTCAGTGCGATAGTGCACCCGTGCGGGGCTCTGCGACGGATTACCCATCTTACAGGAAGCATTCAAGTGTGCAAAACAGGCAATCGACGCGGATGATTCGCAGAACTATGCAGACGCGTACAAACAATACATGAAATCCATGGACTACTTCATGTTTGCACAACGATGTTTGTACCTTTGCTCTCTTTGCTCTTGCCTATATTAGCTCGCACCTCTGCTCATAGCAAGCCAGTACAGACGAAGTCAATGAACAGTCGAGGTCTCTGATTTGGTCAGAAGTCGGAGGATACCTCTCGAGAGCAGAGGCAATCAAGAAATACCTAAACTCACTCAAGGAATCGAAGGCGATGAACAACGTTAACCTCAGCAAAGGGCCTCCTCGTCCACCCGAGGTGGTTTTCCTGCATGTAAATGGTCTTCTACTTCCCAGGTTGATACTTGGATCGTCCACTTGACTATACTGACGACTTCCCTCAATACACTACCCCAGACTGCTGTTGAAATCACTCAACGAGCCATACAACAAGATGTCAAAAAGAATTATCGATCTGCTTACGAGCTCTACAACGGTGCACTCGACTATTTCATGCTTGCGCAGAAATGTGCGTTTCTGACACTCGTCGTCATTCATGATCATCTTCCTTTTACTCAGCGATGGATCGCAGATGAAAAAAACGAGCAGTCCAGAATTGCCATTCGGGCGAGTATGGAAGAGTATCTCACACGTGCGGAGGCGCTCAAGAAAAGCGTTTGATCACATCATCGACCCTAGTCTTCGAACCCAATAGGAGACAACGAGAGATTATCAGAATCTTGCGCCTGATTACCCGTTACACGCACAGCAACTTCGCTACACAAGACAATGGAATTGATCATTTGGTCGATGCATCCTGTGCATATGTCTCAATACTCGGAGGCATGGCCGAGAATGTGTTGGCTAGTATGTGAAACCATGCATCCTCCGATAAGCGTGATAATATTCTCGTCTGACCTCAATGTAAAATTTTGTCGTACAGCGTGCGGTCGCGGATTCTTCAACTACTAAAGCTTAAAGACCCGATAAATGAGTCTGAGCCAGGACCAGGATGGGTGAATACTGACTGATCATGATCATTGACTCTCAAATAACGTAATTCATCCGAATTTCACCCTTTTTTACGCCTACGGTTGCGTCATTTAAAGGACAAGGAGGAGGTATTCACTCTCTATGCTCAGCTGGCACACGTGTGCCAAATAGTGACTTCTAGTGATCTGTCTGCCGCTAGATCCGTGTGGTTGAGGATTTCCAGCATCCCACGACACCTGTGGCATACAAAACGTCTCTTCGAATACTTATCATCTAGCCGCTCTGCCATCTTTGCCCCAACATCTTACTGTCCTGAAAAACCTCACATCGTCACTGGCGGTGGATGCGTTCTCAGCCTGTCTTCGCAACCACTCTCCCACCAATGCAATCGAGCTTCTGGAACAGGGACGGGGTGTCTTTTGGAGCCAAGTCGCTCGCCTCCGTTCCCCGCTTGACATTGCATCCGGCCCGGCAGGAACGACGTTGGCAACTAGGTTCACGCGGCTGACGTCACTCATTCGCAATGCCCTCGATTCACCTGGTGCAGATCAGCACGATCGGATGTGCCATTTTAACATCGAGCTGCAAACAGTCGTGACGCGTATCCCGGTCTCTCACGTTTCCTCCTACCCTTGCTCTTCTCCGATCTCCAACAGGCAGTTCGCGAGGGCCCTGTCATCATCGTAAATGCGAGCCAGTATAGCTGTTGTCTTTCATGACCAAAATCCCGTTCACATTCCGTTGTCGATCACAAAAGCAGATGTTGAAGAACTGTCATCGAACCTCACCTTGACTATGCGTGCAAAGTCGATGAACATGACGAGAGAATTTGGCCGGTTCTTGCGGGGACTCTGGGATGATGTTGTTTCCCCCATCGTCGACTTCCTCCTGACAGTACAGCCTCGCCACTCCCGCATCTGGTGGTGCCCGACCGCCGAGTTCTCTCTTCTCCCCTTGCACGCCGTCGGTCCATATAGGAAGAGCCAGCATAATCTCGCCGATCTCTACATTTCGTCCTACACACCCACCCTCGCTGCCCTCATCCGTGCTAGACGGCATGATCCATCGAGTTCTGCAACCAAAGGTTGCCATCGGTCAAGCGACAGCCATCGGAGAGAATGAACTCGCTTCCGTAGGCACGGAACTAGCCAACATTGCTCGGCGCGTTGAAGGTCTCGCTACATTCACGCGGATTGAGGGTCCGGAATCCTGCATCGCCCGGGTCTCTGAAGTACTTGGGATGAATGAATGGGTGCACCTTGCATGTCATGGTCTCCCAAATCGGAAACAGCCGTTCGAGTCCGCGTTTGCTCTCCACGACAGACGCTTGACGATCGAGCGCATCATCCGGTGTAAACTAGAGAACCCCCAGTTTGCGTATCTCTCTGCCTGTCATACACTGTTGGAGACGAGGAAAGTCCGGATGAAGTGATCAATCTCGCGTCAGCGATGCAGTTCGCCGGGTCCCATTCTGTGATCGGGACGATGTGGGGTGTGGACGATGGTGAAACGAACAAGGTCACGTCGGTGTTCTACGACAACATGAAGGACGAGTCTGGTCGTCTTGATCATACGCGTGCAGCGTTTGCGCTAAACAAGACAATGAGAAAACTGGTGGATATACCATCTGATCAACGTGTCTTATACATACATCTAGGTGCCTAGTTGTCCTCATTTGCTGTCTAGCCTATATTGCTTTACTCTTCTTAGTGTCGGTAAACGCTGTCGAACATGTTATATAATTATACAATATTTCAGGAGTCGTGAGACCTCCATGAATATTTGAATACTCGACGACGGAATTTGGAAATCCTGCCAGTGTGTAGTGCACAACCGCTTTCGACGAGAGCGGGCATCCGTGTACTTCGTGCGTTTTGTTCATTATAACAAAGACGGGGACCATGGAGATGCACGTACAAGATCGTATGTATCTGAATGTGGTATATGTTATAGTGTGCGATGTGTATGTGGGTGTGGGCGAAAGCCCTGAGGCATTCCGGCCCGAAGCAGGGGGCAAGCGAAATGCGTGGGTGGGATGGCCAAGGCACCGAGCAGCTCGGCAAGCGCAAAGTGAGCAACGGACAAACAGAACTTTGAGGTTCGATTGTGAAGGACGCCGAGCCGCAAGGAACTTGAAGGAGAGGGCACAAATTCAAGTTGATTGCCAGAGGAGCACGTTTACTAGTCCGCATATGGCGTTTACAAGAGAAAGAAGCTCACGAAATCATGGTATGGTAGTATGGTAGCACATCGCATCGAGCCTGATCAGTGGTCATATTGACAGAGACAAGAAAGGCCAGATGCTGGGGATAATGGGATGCATAGGTTATGTCAGGCTTTTGGTGGCGCAGTTCGTGGTTTGAATGGATCAACCGCTCTGACGCTCTGAAATGCCATGCTGTGAGAAGCCGACGACGAATGAGGCTATAAAAACCACACTGACCGGATCGAAAAGATCTTCTTCACCGTCATGATCAAGCGGGTCCCATGGCGGGGAGTCATTGTACCACCTGACGGGGCGCAATGAACGTTTATCAGTCAAGAGTCACACCCACGTAGATAGACGAAGTGAACTATACTGACAGGTCGTCGCCGGCTGGCTCAGGCCTGATAGCATCCCGGAAGAATCGCCTGTTTCGTTTGATGGGACGTCTCAGAGAATAGAGAGGCGTGAATGGGGTTCTGCCCGTTTCATCGCACGCTTTGCGGAAGAGACCGGATTGGGCATCGACCCACCAATTGAGTCCGTTGCGGGCATCCGCAGTGACTCCAGCGACACCGGCGATGGGCGCTCGGGCCGTGAGAGCGAGAGAGACCTTGTCGCCCGCTGTGTCACCAAGCGTTATCAGCGATGTGTGCGGACTGACAGAGCAAAACGACGACCGTACACTTGTCTGAGAGGTACATGGAGTACGCAGGGCACACGTGAATGCTCGTAACGAGCCACTTGTCGATGAGCTTGTCGACTTGGTAGAGGGGTTCCAGTACCACATTGGGTGGAAGGTAAATTAGACGAGGGCTGTGCATGATGAGGAGGGCGTCCCGCTTGCCGCGCTCGAACAACCATTGTCCCTTTATGGATGCACCGGCGATACCAGGGATGTCCCTAGTCGTATATACTCAGTCAGGGCTGCCATGACGCAGAACCACTACGCACAGTCCATTGTCCGCATTCAGGTCCTTATGCTTGGCCCCGCGCGAGGCGATGATGAAGTCGCCCTCCACCGGACCTTCCTGGGGCGGGTAGTTGGCCATGCTGAACTTGATACCTTGCTTGTCCAACTCATTCTGGAATTCTGGATCATAGATGTTGCCTTCCACGATCAGATCCCCTGTCTCTTTGTCGACTGTACCATATGCACCGACCTGTCGATCGAGAGTGAAACGTAATTAGAGATTGGGGATCGATGAAATGATCGCGACGAGACTGACTCGGATTTCGATCGGCGGATCCCAGTTGACCCACTTGGAAGATACTTCGCGGATGAGATCGATGTACTTGCGTTGCATTAAGGATGGCATGGTGGCTCAGTCGTAAATACGAGGGCGTATTACGTGATGGGAGCGGAAGGAAAGTGGTGAAGCTCGTGTAAAACCTCATTCTTTAAGTAGGCCCTTGGGCGCCTGCAGCCGCATTCCTGTGTGGTCCATGGCCGATGATTGGTCGGTTGGTGCTTTGCTGTGTAAGGAACGCTACATAAACGATCAGCAAAAGTAAGGCAATATTTTCAGCAACTCACCGCTGTGCCTTTATCTGATGTTGTGCTATCGAGACGCTTCTTTGCCAGTGGCGAGCAGAACGTGTTGTTGTTATGTACGGGCAGTTCTGGTTAATTAATTGCGATTAGGACCGTGGGTCGGAAATTGCCGGTAGAGTACTTTGGATTGTCTCACAATGCGCTCTAATAATACATAAATCTCATGCTGCAATTTTGTTGCTCCTGATGCTGTGCATTATTTACTGTACAGCCTCTCACAGCCAGTGGAAAAGCATGAATGGAAGCATGAATGGAGACTACCTGCTGAAGAGTGCAAACAACAGAACTACCGGTTCGCGTCGTCACATTCACCGCTTGAATGCATCGACTGTCGGAACGGTCCCCCAGTGTCCATTCCCAGAGAAAGAACGCGTAGACCGTGGCCGTGCGAGTCGACGGAGCGGAGGCGGATGACTACCCCGAGGAAAAAGCGCGGACGGTCGGGGCAGCCGATGTGTCTCGACTCTCAAGTCAGATTCTCCCCCAGACTTTTCTTTTGGTCTTTGCACACACACTCACCCGCACCAACACACAACTGAATGACCGTCATGCCTTGTGTCATACACGTCGTTTCGCGCTGCCTTTCTCCATGGTCGTGCACACTTGGGGCGAGTCAAGGAATTGAAGCGTTACTAGGTATCCCTCTGTAGAACCGGAGTCCAACGAGACAGCTGATAAATGGTCAGCTGGTCCACTGCATGAGACGAGATCGATGCAACGACGGCGAGCATTCATTCGTTCATTCAGTAGGGTGAGAACGTCTGCCTGATTGCGATGAGAGACCTCATTGGCAATCTGGAGTGATGCCCAGATTCACCCCCATACGAATGAAAGGCATCCCCCGACTCACTCAAGTGTTCTCTCTTGGGTTGTATCGAACAGACTGAGCCCGGAACGACTAGGATGTGTTTGGACGAGCGTTGGTGTGCCTAGAATCATGGAGGTCGGCTGTGGTACAGGATGAGCGCGTCTCACCGTATCGCCCGTCGAAAGACAAACCTTGAGCGCAGAAAAATTGCCTTGGATCGTCGTCTAGTGCTAAGGGTGTCTGCAGGACATTTAGAATGAAGTTGGAAAAACCCCTCGTGGCCGTTGGACCCGAATTGTCGCTCTAGGTATCGGATCAAGCGGGATCAGCAATGACTCCTGTTAGCATACCGACTTCCTCCGGGCATCGCGCACGTCCGCTCCTTTGTTACCCCAACCCACCTTCCCATGCCTAACGCAGTCGCAGTCGCAATCTGGTCATCGCAATCCCTATCACCTGAGCGAGGGGTATTTCAAGCATGATATCCACAACCACCTACAATAATACCCCATCAAACTCCACATCGCGTCTCGCAATAGGCCCCTCAACGATTCCTATTCCTCATTCCCTGTCTGAATGTCATATTCAGTGATGCGTGGGCTTCTTCCCGTCGACAAACATATTCCTCGTCGCGCTCGGTAACCGAATCTCCATCCCATCCATGTCTCTCGTGACATGTACTTGACACCCGAGACGACTGGTATCAGTCAATCCGAATGCGAGATCAAGCATGTCGTTTTCGTCGTCCGAGGGTTCGAGAAGGTGGTCATAGTTTTCAGGTGGGAGGATAATATGGCAAGTCGAGCAAGCGATGGAGCCTTCGCAGGCACCTAGAGTGGTAGGGGAGAGGAATTGGAAAAAAAAAGTTCCACGGATGTCAAACGTGGGAACGAAACTAGGTACCTTCGAGATCAATGTCCCATTCGTGTGCGAGGGATAGAATATCATCGCCTTCGTTTGCTTCAATCGTTTTGATTGGGGTCCCCTTGTGGTCCTTGAAATGTAGAGTGATACTGAGAAGTGAGCGGGGTGAGAGCTCTGACCACGGACAACAGGATGTATGGAAACGAACCCAGTCCCAGGGGCAGGTCGAGTGATACTTCCGTGTCGCTGTGCTGAGGTGGAGATGTCATCGGTCACGCACGGACGGTGCGTGAGAGGTGCGTACCACAGGATGCGTGTAACCAGCGACTTTGTGCCAGTGTGTTCTGGATTTTCAACGAGCATGATATAGGGGTGGGCGGTGACAACGACCAACGTTGCAGCAATTGGTGAAAAGCACGTTGGCATTGTACGTGGCCCACGGCCGACCGACCCCGAAGCAAAGACCCACCCGTGGATATTCGCGAGCCAAGTGCGGGCGTCGTACCAACGATGCGTGCAAGTTCGAGTGGAATGCGGACGGTGACGGACATGGCACTAATTTATGGGTCCGCTGGTAATTCAGGTGATGTGACCGTCCAAGTGCAATGTTTGATTGATTTCGGCCATCCTCTGGGATCACATGATGTATCGTTACGATGTTTGATCACGTGACTCGCTTACCTATATATGGCAACTCCTCCCGACTTGACACCAGCTTTGCAAGATCGCACTCGTCGCGAGCTTTGGGTCTATGATGGATCTCCCACCGACTCAGACCTGTAACTTTGTGAGTCTGGAGTATTCATGTCTGGCATACCTAACGACGGACCAGAAAACGGACTGGGCAGCGAATGGTCTCACTGCCATACTAATCTTTGGACTCTTTGCATCCTATGCTCCGCAGGTGTGTTTCACCCGTTCAGTTTATACTGTCGTCACCTAACATTGCCTACAGCATCTGCGTATAATTCGGGCTGGAACCTCCATTGGATTTAGCCCTTGGTTTTTGCTGCTCGGCAGCACCTCCTCTGCAGCCGCCATGCTCAACATGTACGTTACGTGGGTTCTTTGCCATTGTGGCTAGTTCTAGATATCGGTTCTAGGATTACACTTCAATACCCTGTCATACATTGCTGCACTCAAGTGGTGCGTCGCATGTTCTATCTTTGTGACAACCATCGTCTCTGACCCGAGCCACCAGAGTCTTGGGAAGTGTATCGAGCAAACTGCCGGCGTGTTCCAAGTTGGCACCCAATGGTTCTTGTTCACCATGATGTACGTGACTGCCGAGCTTTGATGCCCTGTCGCCGAGTCCCATTCTCCCTTTTAGTCTGGTACTCTACATGCTCTACTACCCTCCCAATCTCAAGTACATTCGACTCGACATTGACATGCATGATGCGCGACCGATCCATCACGTCCGCACCAAACTCAAGAGCTCCGAATGGCGATTGTCAGTCACCGTCTCCTGGCTCGTTTTTCTCCACCTGTACGTTCCTTTCCATCCCTTTCCGTTCTTCATACCGCTGACCTATACCCGCTCAACAATAGCGCAATCATTCTCGTCACAACATTTGCCCTACTCGTGGATTCCCCGCCATCCCCGGACACTGCCGTACCGCATCCACCTCAAATTACACTCTGGGCGACGTTCTTGGGCGTGACGTCGGGTTTGCTGGCAGGCGTGCAATATGTCCCACAACTTATGCGGACGTACCACCTCAAGCTCGTTGGCGCGCTGAGTATCCCGATGATGGTGATCCAGAGTCCGGGTGGAATCGTCATGGCCATCTCGATTGCGATGCGACCAGGAACTGATTGGACGAGTACGTCAGGTTTTTCGTTGCCTCTGCCTGACATCAATTCTGCTGTTGACGGATCATCGCTCGCGGAAATATTTTATTTTTAAAAAATGGATGGGACTGATTGGATATTACATTCTAGGTTGGGTGATGTATGCCGTGTCGGCGGTGATGCAAGCTTGCTTGCTGCTCATGTGCTTCGCATGGAAAATCCGACAACATCGCCTCGGGATCGACGATTTCGGGCGGCCACTCGGAGAAGCTGTAGAAGTGCCCGTCGAAGGAGTAACTCGTACGCCAAGTGAGGAGGATAGCGTGAGCGTCGTGATCGAGGGGGATGAGGCGGCGAGGGAGGACACACCATTGTTGAAGTCGGGGAATGTCGTCCGTCGGGGTGGGGTGTTGGGATGGATTCAAGGGTTGGGCAAGTAAAGGGAAAGCACTTGGTATGCGTAGAACCATTCTGCCATCTTTGGGATATGGGAGGATGGATGGTGGTCACAGCACTATAATGTGTATCTATTACTTCCTAATCATCCATTTGGTTAAACATGCATGTCGTGTTTTGGTTGGGTATGCCCGGCAGTTCCTCGCGTCGGAAATCGGCCGAAGCGGAACGTGAAAAATGGCTCGATCGTGATTTTACTTCCGGCGTACTACTTTATTTACTCGGTGTGGACCTCATCATCATAAGCGGGCTTGGGACAATTTGGTACTTATACGGTGAGCTCTCTCTTCCCTCACAACAATGCCACTACTGGTAGCCCTGTGCTTTCCTCGCCCTGCGGGTTTCAGCGGCTCAAAATGTGAGCTTTAACGGGTAGCCGAGACGATGGCCATTTACCTGCACGAGCATCGCACCCAGGTATCATCTCCTTGCCATTTAACCAAGTTGCCCCACTGGCATTGACAGTCGCGCACGGCTGGAGCATCTTAGCATCTGTTGCATTGTGCTCCAGTTTTGATAGTGACATTCCCACAATGTGGACAGTGATGCCCAGGCCCTCCTCCTTTTGCTATGCCACTATTGGTCCCAGCTGATGAAATTAGTTGAGACGAGACAACACTAGGAGGACGGTGTCAGCGTGCCGACTGTTCAGGAGTCGCGTTGTTACCTCAACGTCCTGGATGCTGCGTATTTATGCTCATTGCTATCGCGTGCTTGATTCAGTGGACACGCCACTACTACCAGTCTTGTTGTTTGCGTCGTGAGGTCCACACCAGCCAAGATGCGACTTGCGCGGATCACATATAGCGCATGTAAGGTCAGTTGGCCTGTTCTGGTGGGATTCTTGGGGAGGATGGACGAGCGAGAAATGCGAGTGGACAACAAAAATAGGGTGGCAAAGGTGTAATCACGATGGGTTATCCAGATGCTGGCCATGATGCCAAGGTAACTCTCTTGTTTGGCAGGCCTCTTAGCTGCCGCCGTTTTCTAATACTTGAGTTGAACCGCTGTTCAAACGTTCACAACTTGATTTGCCTCTTAGTAGACCATGACCTCGCCTAAGCGTTCTCACAGCTCCACCAGCTCTCTACCACACCCTGCCCTCGATGCAACTGTGCGAGCTGTCAACTGGTACTCCAATCTCCATACCGTACGTGACAAGGTCGGCGCGACGACCGCTCGATGGGGCCAGCAAAAGGCTGGAGGTTACAATGTCATTCGTTTCCGTCATCTTGATGACGATCAGGTCGTCGTGCGCCTCCCCCTTTATCCCGATCTAGAGGTCTCTGGTCCAATGACACCAGAGATAATGGATCAGAACGTCAGGAAGACCGCCAGGATGCTCGCGTCAATGGAATGTCGCCGCTCACACCAGTATTCCAGTCCCACCCATCATTCACTCATGCCTCGATCCAGCACTCGATGATGTCCGATCCCCTTATGTCGTCCTGTCCAAGGTAGAGGGCACATCGCTGTCCAACTCTTGGGACGAGATCCCAGACGCCCAGCGCGATATATTTCTAGGACAAGTCATTGATATCTTGCTGGAGTTGTCCATGCTTCGTTTCGACAAGATCGACAGTCTGTTCAGGATTGGGGATGGTGGTTGGCACATCGAGCCTTCCCCAGAGGATGATGACATTCCAGAGGCGACTTACACGAGCGGTACAGATAAATACTTGGCCATCACAGGCGCACATCTCCAGAAAATACAATACGATCAGTTCGGCGATATCACCAACGAGATCCATTACACCCGTCACTGGTTCATGCGTTCGCTCATTCCATGCTTTTACGACAACTCGCTTGACGCCCAAGGATTCCCACTGATGCATGGCGACTTCCACTCCCAAAATATCCTTGTCGTAGACGTCGACACTCATCCGCGCATCATGGCTATCATCGACTGGGATGACTTGTACACGACATCTACCTCCTCTTTCGCTCAGTATCCCTTTTTCATTGTTGATCATCCCGCATGGCCTGAAGACCACCCTCTCCGTTCACGAAACGTCCGTGACCAAGCCTCGTTCGACCATTTACTCGAGAAGGCAGAGCGGGAGAAATTACAGGACAAAGCACCTTCTTTGTCTCGCGCATCTGCCAACTGTCAGGGGCTCTACCTCTTCGAACAGTGCATCTGCTTCGAGGACATATACCACCTGTTATTCTGGGAACTTGTGCGTTTTATTTTTGGGCCCGATGCAAAGGAGAAGAGCTGGAATGACTATACGGATGGTCTGGAGAGAGGTCTGTTGAAGGGTGTTGTGGAAAAGCTTGCGGAGGAGGCTGATGTTGCTGATGAGGCGAGGGAGGTGCTGGGCGACAAAGTCAACTTGAATGGGTTGAGCAGGAAGGCCGAATCGCTAAACACATAGGTCGCTTAATCCACGGAACTTCAATACATCCCGGTTTATGTAAGCACGGGCCGGTCAGATGATCTTGAGCTTTCTCTTGAAGAGACAACACCATCGAAAAGATGCCTGTCTTGCAGGAAACAAGCAGGAAATTTACAGCAAGAAATTCACCCAGGGAGTGTCTACTAAGGGCCCAGGGGCGATTCGAGGTTTGGATCATCAGCAATGGTTGTGAACAGCGGTTCAACTCAAGTATTAGAAAACGGCGGCAGCTCAGAGGCCTGCCAAACAAGAGAGTTACCTTGGCATCATGGCCAGTATCTGGATAACCCATCGTGATTACACCTTTGCCACCTTATTTTTGTTGTCCACTCGCATTTCTCGGCGCTCGTTCATCGCACCTCCCCCAGAATCCCACCAGAACAGGCCAAGTTACTGACCTTACATGTGCTATACGTGATCCGCGCAAGTCGCATCTTGGCTGGTGTGGACCTCACGACGCGAACAACAAGACTGGTAATAGTGGCGTGTCCACTGAATCAAGCACGCGATAGCAATGAGCATAAATACGCAGCATCCAGGACGTTGAGGTAACAACGCGACTCCTGAACAATCGGCACGTTGGCACCGTCCTTATAGTGTTGCCTCGTCTCAATTAATTTCATGTGGTTGCGTTTCGTCCACTTGGGTGTGCCCCATGTGGTGCCTGAGCCCACGTCCCCCTCACTGTCCCAGACGTTGACGATGTTGTCGTTGCCACCACTTGCAAGGACTTCGCCCCCGGGGCTCCAGCGCAGTCCACACACATCGCCAACGTGTCCCTGGAGTATCACGACGGCATGTCGCGGTACCCGGACGTACGATCGAGCCGTTGGAGTGCCCCGAGGTCAATACATGGTGGAACCAGCTCAAGCTCGCCACCTGACCCGCACCGCTCGCGTCCGAGCTCGGCGCCATCGTACGCAGCTTTTGCGACGAGGCAATGTTCCGCAGCTCGATCGTGCCCGTGCCGAGGCCGATCCCGATGTAGGCGCCGTCCGCTGAAATCGACGCTGGCGACGTACGTGTCGTCCGGCGTCCCCGAGGTAGGAGACGACGTCGACGACGTCGAGTGCGCTGCACGAGACGAGATTGAGTAACTAGGCCGGGAGCGTCGAGGACGCGTTCGGGGTTTGTAGGGACGCGTCGGGTTTGGAAGAAACAGTGCCGTTGGAGGGCGGCGCGGGCGCAGAGGGGGCGGGCGAGCGTGCGTTGGGCGGAGAGGAAGGTAGAGGTGGTGGTGGCAGAGGGTGGTCCGTGGTAGGTGAAAACGCGTCTGTTGAGGGGACACCAGCGGCGTCGGCTAGATGGGCGGTGTGGCCTGGTGATGCGGTGGACGCGTTGGCGGTGGCAGCAGTTGCACCAGAGGAGAGGGCAGCGTCTTCGCGGGCGGTGATGAAGCGATCAGGGTAAACGGAAGAGTGGGAGATCTGCGTCCGTTCGCGTGTGGAAGGCGTGGAGCGAGAGCATTTGAGTTCAGGACGTGATGGATGCTAGTCATGCGAGACGACGTCGAGGCGAGATTCGACGCCGGCTTTTCTGTGATTACGAGCAGGACGGGAAGGGATGGTTCTGAGGAGACATGCATGTACGACACTAGATCCTACAGCTACAGCTTTGCCCCATTACTCGGCCGTGTTACAGTAACTAGCTTTTCCAAACCAACCCTCGCCCGCGCGTTCATCGCAACGCTCTTACGAGCATGTTTGTCAACAAAGACGTGCGTATACCCTCCCACAGCAGCCACGCTTCCCGACGTCTCGTTTCCTTCCAAGGACTTGAACACCCCAACTTCGTATGTGACCGAGCTCCTTCCAAGCTGCGCCACTCTCAAGCCCAAGTCGAGGACGTCTGGGAACGAAAGCGGGGAGAAAAACTGAACGCCGTGCGTCAGTGACATCAAGTAGGCTATGGTTGGAGACGACGATCGCACCTCGCAAAACGACGACACCACGAGTCCGATCTGGTTCCCGTTCCCGTCCGAATCGGGTTGGGTCGGTGCGAGCTCACAGTGTTGGATGAGGTAGGTGTTGACGATGGCGTCAAAGAGGTGGTAGTAGACGGCGTTGTTGACGTGTGCGTATTGATCGTTGTCGCTCCTTCACGGTGTTCGAGGATGCCATGTCGGATGCAAGGTTAGAAACGGAGGCAAAAGGCTACTAGGACAGGCAAGGGAGATAGGCGAACCAGCGTGTGCGGTAGGAGAGAAAGAAGGGATAGTCTGAACGTCGTCGTTTTTTCTTGTCGTTGGTGTTGGGAGGGTCCGAAGACGCTGGCATGACTGCAGGGGAGGACTCGAGCACGACGTTTCAAGCCTTGTTTGGTCTCTTCTCACGCTGCCGTCGTCGAGTGTGGATAGACATCCTGTGTTTCTCTTGACGCGAACGCAGTCACATCGATGGCTTCGACCGCCGAGCGATTGCAGCCGAGGACCGCTCATCTGCGCCTCTGTCACATTGACTGCTTCCATCCGAGTCTGATACTCATTGGTTGGATCAGGTGAACCATTGGCGATCGTATACCACGTAGTGCGTTGCACTTGAAGGCAAGCAAGTTCGTCGAGCTGGGAAAACCAGCGTTGTTTTGCATGGCACGACGCGCTCATCCAGTGCTACAGCTAGCCTTGAACAGTACGATCCGTGTGGCAGTGCTCGCCATAGGGGTTTTCTCGCTCATCATTCCACACCGGACCTCTTCTCTCCGATGCCTCGCCCAAACATGCGGTCTTTTACTATTTGTCGAATGGGGCTCGAGAGTTCCACCCGCCTCGCTCACTCCGCAATCCAGACCCGTCCCCCGATCCGTGTCCACAGGCGCTGTTCGGATCTAACTTTGTCTCACCTCCGTCATCCTTTTCAATGGGCTCCAGATCCATAGGGGTTCTCCGAGAAACGCTTAAATTCATGGATCCACGAGGCTCCTCCTTCATCTTCGTCTTTGACCACGACTGCACTCACGCCATCTGCCCACCCTCTCGCGCCAGCTCGCTCTCCGATTCTCCACCATGCTTTCGCTCAAGAATGCGTTGTGTCAATATTTCTCCAAGGTCGTGCACCATCACCACATGGAAAATCCCATCCTTTATCATACCTCGACACTCGACGACTGGCCGAGCGAGTTGATCGACATGCCTGACCGATTCGTAGACAGGGTCGAGGCATGTATCACTCATACCATGACCCCTGGGCATGACGGGTGTCCTCCAACAGTGGACAACGAACACCATCACACCTTCCTCCGCATTACACTCGCACCATCCGAGGACCACCCCGAAGAAACGATCTTTGTTGAGCGAGTGCTCACTCAGCAGGGTGGAGCCACACACTCCGTCGTCCCCCTTATGGCGGATGCAACGTCCCCTTCCGCAGACACAGCTACATCCTCAGAGGTCGGGGATACATTGCACGACCATGCCTGCATCATCGTTGAAGGCTCCCCCTCCGCCCTCATCCATGCCCATCACCTCAAAGCAGATCGTACGACCCACTTCGCAGGCTGTCCTGACCGCCGCCTTTCCCTCCTTGAATTCGCCACCCTCCTCCGTTTCGTCAGTGTCCACGGTTTACGTGCCGTGTCGCTCGGCATGGACACCGCATGCGAGACGTACTCGAGATGGTTCTGCAGGGCTAGTATGGGTGCTGTGGCAGTGGTGATGCGCGGGGCTTTCAGACAGTTGACCCCCCCAAAGGGGGAGGTGGCGACCCGGATCGAACAGGCGACGCAGAAATCGGTGGACGCGTGGTTGAGGTCCACGTTCGAGACCTATCCTGCACGGGAGATGGCAGCTGAGAACCTCGTGAGCTTATCCCTTTCCATCTATCCGTGTCCTGCGGCTCACGGTGCCATGGGTATAGACGAGGCAGTTGAATGCGATGGGCGAGAGAGAGAGAGCGAAAAAATTGCAGCAGGTCGCCAAGAGGGAGGAAGAGGAAGAGTTCAAGGCGAGAGTGCATGCAGCTTTTCGACAGATGGATCTGATATTGCCCCAATCGAGGTCATCGGTGTAGGACATGTACTGTATACCACTGGTGGTGATTTCCTTGAATACATGTTTACTCGAGTTCTGGATGGATTTTGAGCTCTACATGGTAGGTCACCCCCCGTGTTTCCCACTATATAGTTTGTGGTACTCGCATTTGGGAACGACAATCTTTCGAGGACAATGGGAAGGCAGTGTCACAAGCTTTTGCACCTAGATCGGTCTTGGAAAAGGATGTTCGAGGGTCATTATGCTTCGGAGACCGGGAACAAAGTTCCAACCGTTTTGGAAAGATCCGATTGATTCGAGTGGTCTCACGGCCGGTCCGCTGTCACGGGTAGTACTACAACTACTCTGTATACAGCTGATCAGCTCGTACAACGATGTCGTTTCAAGAGAGCTATGGGTCTCGATGTTATTATCAGTAAAAAAAACCCCACGAACGACTTGCGGAGTACTCTTTTAAATCGGCAGAATCCAATCCCGAGTTGGAGGCCAAACATCACGATCAAAGACAGAACAACAATGTTACGGACATCGAGTATAGCAAAACGAGGCTATGAACTGGCCATCATTGATAACGATATAAGACATCTACAACACCTTGAAGAAAATAAGCCGCCCTGAGCAAACATATAGTAAACAATCAGTTAACGTTTACACAACATAGGGCGCCGGCATACCATACTGCTCTGACCATTCCACGAATCCCAGCCATTGCATGGATGTCGGGACTTGATGTGTATTTCCGAGGAAAAACTCATGTTTAGAACCTGGTAGATATTTCGCTCGGCTCCGTCGTCCTGCATAATAGACAACAAAGGTGACAGCGACCGCGAGGAGAGTTGTCACAGATACCAAGTGCCCGATGGTCAGCGTTGTATAGTATGTCCCGTCGTGCGTGCTTCAAATTCCAAATCCAGGGGGTTCATGGAGAGGGATATGATGCAAAACAGTAAACATTCGACCCTGTTTATATATCCAGCCAAGTGCGACTCCGATATTTATCAGTGTTCACAAAATGCTTATATTAACTTGATTTACAGCTGAGGACGAATCAATTCAGGGTAAAGAACAATTAATTATGGGCCGTACACATACCTGACGAGCCTGCACAACAAACAGATGATCCCTGAGTGTCGCGCTCGAGTGGAGATAAGTGAACCTGGGAGCCCAGACACCAAGCCGACTAGCGGCGAGATGGACGCATCGAGAGGATCTGAGTGTGATGACGATGCCAGTAATAAACCCGATGCGCTGCAGAACGCTTCAGAACATGTCAGTAAATGACTGGTGCGACTGAGGTCACCTGGGATGACTCGACATGTGTCATGAACAACCGGAAGGCGCGCCGATGACGACAGAAGGTGTCTGTGCAAAAAGGGTCCCGGAAGGGGTGGTAGGGACGGCGCAACGAGCTGCGCCAGCTGAAATCGCGCAGAAACCAGGCTCAGGACTATTTGTGTCAGCACGAGGGTTAGGATGATGAGACAATGACGAACTTACCTGGACCACTACACCGCTGACCAAGCGTCCCAACACCCGTGAAACCACCGGACGTGACCGGCTCAAAACGAAGCCCAGAAACGTCAGTAGAGCGGATTGATCATTGTCGAGTCACTGGCAAGGACGAAACGGAGCGACGAGATGCGACGGATACCATCTCGTGTCATTGATTTGGGATGTAACTCCCATTCTACCAGGGTTCTCCCCACCGTGTTTTTCGTTCTGGGCACCGTCTATGTAACAACATCCCTGTGAAAAATGGGGGGAGCAGGGGGGGGAGTGTCCGCAAAACGGGCACACGACGGTAGCAGCGCGAGTTGCATACCATATTTGGACAGTGGAATGCCAACGTGTCTTGGTGTAGTTCGGTAGGACGTTCCGAGGTCCAACGTTGACAATCATGGACACTGTGTTCTCTACAAGTCATGTCGCTTGCACTTCGACTTCTTCGTTATTGACACATATGACACTCAAGCAGGATCATGACCTTTCAGACAAAATTTCCTTCAGACAGCAAAATGGTGAACATTCCCTGTGAGGATTCTTATCTTATCTTATCTTTTTCTCTCTCTTCACAATATCACATCTATTACATAAACGATCCAGATGATGACATCATAGTCTAGAATCATCTACGTCATACCACATGTTAAACATGAGTAGTATATTAGAACTCAGATGCTGGCCCTAAACTGGTCCATGCACAGTAGTCAGTAGTATATAAGGACGACTGTCCTCTCATGTATTTTCCTAACTTTGGTTATATCATTTGTCTGTCTTTCATCACTCACTTTGAGCATCCAGTCAGTATTCCTGACATTTAACCAAAGTTACTTACAGCGCTGGTCACTTTGACCCCTGCTCCATCCCCTCTTCTTCATCATATGAACCATCACCAGGTGACTTTGCCACCCAGTACTCTGCTCTCACTCCACTTGCCTTCAGTTGGGTCTAATCTACTTCTGCCATTGTCCCTCCTATTCCTGCTCTTGGTCCTGAACGTTGCACGGGATCATTCCCTGATGTGCTTGGACATTGTGCCCCTACTCCCACATCCTTGTGACTTGTGAAAAGTGCAGAAAGCGTAAATCTAGCCCATCGAGGTAGTTGCTGCGCATATCACTTGTTGAGGATACACTACCTTGACTTGGAGCTGTCTACGCTCTCTGGACAAACACCAGGTGCAAACCAAGCTCCCACCACCGCCACACAAACAGCTGTGCATCCCAACGCCACCGGAACCTTCTCCAGACAAGGTGTCCCTATGGACATATCCAAGGCATGTGCTGAAGGACTGTGCGTCCAATGCAGAGACAAGTGGCCATGTGCCAAATACCCACCTCGCCCTCGGCAAGTCTGCAACATAACTATACGCGGACAACAAATCTCATATACCTTGGCCGAAGAACTGGCTGAGAAAATAAGTAAAATAGAAAAGGATTTTGCTGAAGAGGAGTAGATAAGGGATCGTCTACTTCTCACGTAAATACAGCTTCATATAGTAAATATAACATCTTGCCTGTTGATGAAGTTGAGATCCCAAAAGTAAAGTTCAAAAGATTGGGCCCTAAATCACAATGCCCAGAAAAGACTGATGAAGACGCTGTTTACGACATACATGCATCAGAAAAAGTCGAAATACTTCCCATGAAAGAAAAATCAGTGGGAACACAAATAGCGTTCAAAATCCCTAAAGGAGCTAATGGGCGATTGGCACCTAATAAAGGATTGATCGCAAAAGGACTTGATGTCCAAACCAAAACCGTTGAAAATAATGATGAAATAAAAGTCATTCTCATCAACAACAGTGGAATAAAGGTTGACATCAAAGAAGGAGATCGTATTGCACTCCTAGTCGTGGAAAAGAAAGCCATCGACGAAATAAACGAAGCATACCAAGAACCTGAAAGAGTGGAGGCTCCTAAGGTTACAAAAATATTACCACGTCCTAAAAAGGTACCAGTGATCACTGCCGAG
Source organism: Boletus huronensis (assembly GCA_038093155.1). Taxonomy (NCBI): domain Eukaryota; kingdom Fungi; phylum Basidiomycota; class Agaricomycetes; order Boletales; family Boletaceae; genus Boletus; species Boletus huronensis. The sequence continues at coordinate 2,441 of JBBPRS010000089.1, read as the reverse complement.
TCAGACGCTCCAAAAGAGCCAAAGATCCTTCCTGAAAAGGTGGATAAGTGTGATCACAGATCATGGACCAATACTGTCGACCCATGGACTTGCCAGTGGGTCAAGAAAGTGATAGATGGTAAGGACGAAGAATGTGCAATAAAGCATGTTAGATCCTTCATACACGAAATGGGGTTAGCCGAAGTAACATCTAGGCTCATTAAGGACATAAAAGAAATGTCTGAACTTGAAGCACAATTCGTGCTAAGAGAATTACAAAGAAAACCTCGATACGTAAAATGAAAGCGCTCAGAAGATTCTTTCGAAGTACCAACAACGATCATAACCCCTTCAGGAGAAACCTTCGATGTTCTCTCACTGTTGGATTCAGGTTGTACAGGTACAATAATTGATACCGATTATGTAAAAGAAAAGGGATTACAAACACATAAATTACCAACACCTATCCCTGTATACAATGCAGATGGCACCATAAACAGTGCTGGATCAATTTTAGAATTTGCTACAGTCGAAATGAAAATCGGAGAACATACCAAACAAATTGCAATGGCCATGTCCAAACTTAGTACCCATAAAATATTCCTAGGGTACGACTGGCTCAAAAAGCATAATCCAATTATCGACTGGAAAAATAGAACCCTCAAATTAACATGCGAAGATCACGTTCCAGATCTAGTCAACTGCGATGACAATGACAATGACAAGAAAGAAGAAAGATACTTCCAGATGGACACCGACTATGTTAGAACACTAGTGGCAGATATAGCCATCAAAGCAAACAAAAACAAACAAACACAAACATTTGAAGATGTTGTACCAACAGACTATCATGAATTCAAAGATGTCTTTGCTAAAGAAACATTTGATGAACTTCCACCTTGTTGTCTGTGGGATCACGCAGTAGAGCTATTACCCGGGAACCATAAAGTAGACTGTAAAACCTACAATCTCACTACTGCAGAACAAGTCGAACATGATGTATTCCTAGAAGAAAATCTAAAAACGGGTAGGATACATCCATTCAAATCTCCATTTGCATCTGCATTCTTCTTCATCAAAAAGAAAGATGGCAAATTATCTCCTGTTCAAGATTATCAGAAATTAAATGACATTACCATAAAAAATCGATACCCTCTTTCCCTTATCACCGAATTAATTGACAAACTAAAACAAGCAAAATACTTCACTAAGCTTGATATTCGATGGGGATATAACAACATCCAAATGAAGGATGGAGATGAATGAAAGGCAGCCTTCCGAACCAATCGTGGCTTGTTCGAACCCTTAGTAATGTTCTTCGGACTTACGAACTCGCCAGCCACATTTCAGACTATGATGAACCATATATTCCGAGATCTGATCAATCGAGGAGTAGTCATAGTGTATATGGATGACATAATGATATTCACAAAAGACCTAAAAGAGCATAAAAAAATAGTCAAAGAAGTGCTACAAATACTTTGTGAAAACAAATTGTCTCTAAAACACATGAAATGTGAATTTGAGGTACTCGAAACAGAATATCTCGGACTCATCGTGTCTGAAGGAAAGACCAAAATGGACCAAGGAAAGGTCAAAGGAGTCGTAGAATGGCCAACGCCCATGTGTCGAAAAGATCTCAGAGGTTTCCTAGGATTCATGAACTTCTATCAGAGATTTATCCAGAACTTCGCACACACGGCTAAACCACTCAATGCCCTTACCTTAGAAAAGGTTCCATTCATTTGGTCACCACAATGCCAAGAAGTGTTTGATGAACTAAAAAGGAAAATCACAACCGCTCCAGCTCTTAAAATGCCCGATCACACAAAACCATTCCACATAGAAACTGACGGATCTGAAATTGGAATCAGTGCAATCTTATTACAAGAGCATGAAAAGAAATGGCATCCCATGGCTTATATACCCCGCTCTTTATGCGAGGCGGAAAGAAATTACCACACTGCTGACCTTGAAATGGCAGCTGTTACAGATGGTCCGGGTGGGAACAGCCGTAGCCTTTCTGAAGGTCGACAAAGACGAAGGAAGACAACCTTAATGGGTCGTTGGTCTTAGTGGATCGTTCCAACTAAGATCAGGGGGATTCTAGATGCGCGAGCAACTAGAGACGATGACAGAGACAGATATGTCTCGGAAAGTTCTAAGGTTTGAAGAGCGTCCACTTGAAAGTAGGACGAGGACTTAGAAAGGCAAGGGACTTGAGGTGAAATGGCTCCAAAGGGCTGATCTAAGCCTAGGGCAAACCAAACCAACACCTAACTAAGACTGGGAATAGCAAGGGGACTAGCCCTTGGTGAACTGAGGGGAGAAGACAGAGTGGATCCCTTTAGAGGAAGTATCCAAAGAGAACTAGACTGGGGACTCCAGTGCTAGGCTCTTGGGTTTATATATTCATACTAAATGAAATACATGAGGCAGATCTGATCTACTTTAGATCTGGA
>JBBPRS010000088.1:0-71161 GCA_038093155.1 Boletus huronensis | reverse complement strand
TATCCTGCCACACCTTGTGTGATAGGCATGTATTTAATCTCCTTCTCACAGCCATGAGGCTATGTATGCTTCTCTTCCATTCTTGATCCATTCTTCATCCTAGTGTATTTAATTAGCTGCCACAGATCCAAATCTAAAGTAGATCAGATCTGCCATGTGTATTTAATATATTTGAATATATAAACCCAAGAGCCTAGCACTGGAGTCCCCAGTCTAGTTCTCTTTGGATATTTCCCTCCTTTGAGATCCACTCAGTCCCCCCTCTTGAGGCTAGTTTCCCTCTTGAGATTTATAGTCTTCAGCTTGTTGGTTTGGTTTGCCCTAGGCCCAGTCAGCCCTTAGGAGCCATTTCACTCCCCTCAGTTCACCAAGGGCTAGTCCCCTTGCTATTCCCAGTCTTAGTTAGATGTTGGTTTGGTTTGCCCTAGGCTTAGATCAGCCCTTTGGAGCCATTTCAGTCGCCTGTCATGGTCGCACATTTGCATCTGCACATTCACTCTCATTGCCGTCGCCTGTTACACATTCCAACTTCCCTGTGGTCGTGGATGTGTGTTTGCTCTTGTTTGCTTGCTTGTTGGACTTTTTTTACAGTGGGTGGCAGCTTGATACCACCACAGTTCTTTGCTTTCATGCTGTTTTCTGATTCTGTGCATAGAGACAGTTTTTTGTCTGCTACTGGTCGCAGCACAGCATTTTGTAACTACTGGATTTGTGTAGTAGCCCACCAATGTGAACGCATTAGATTTGATTAGATTTGGTGAGATTGTAATCTGCAGCAATATGCAACAATATCACAAGGTATCAAACAATCTACAAATTTAATAACTAGTGATATTTGGTGAGAATCTGTGCAATGGTGTTTTTATCGGTGGGACCACAAGAAATCTCATCAGATATCAGATAAGACCAGATTCTGCCCTGTCATATCTACTTTCTCAAATAATTCCCACTTTATTGGGGAAATCTCAGCTGGTATTAACTCGGTCTCAACCGGTTTGCAGTTAATATTGGTAAATATGGGGTGAGACCCGATTAGAACCAGTTTTCACTGGGGGTCACTGGCCAACGTCAATTGTGGCTGAGGGCGGCTGTGTGTGTACCCAAAATTTGTCCCCATGGGTTTTTCTTACGTCGTGTGTTTTTGTTGCCTTTTGTTTCTTCTGCATCCGGTTTCTGGCTCGGCCTTGTTTTGGGCTGTTGCTGACTTCGAAGGCTGTCCCCTTTTTTTCCGATTGGTACGGTTATGTTTCTGACACGGGCTAAGTAAGTGTTGTTTGCTACGTGGTCCCGCTTCCTCTTCCTTTCTCCCCGCTTTGTCTGTTTTCCACCTCTTTTCTGTTTCGTCGTCTAGTTCCGCCAGCCTCCGGTCCTCGATGCGCAGATATTCGCTCGGATGGCTTGTAAATATCTTTTCGTCGAAATCGCGGAGTAGACGTATGCTTTCGCGCCCACGGCAGCCCGACAATGCCACGTACACGTTGAATGGCGTCAATGTTCCGGATGGTGGTGGTGCTATGTCTATTATGGCGTTTTGGATGGTTTGGCCCTGTGCCCGATAGTCCGTGAATGCGTACGCTGGTGTGAGGGGTAATTGTTTTCTCTTTACTGTCCGTTTTTCGTTTCCGATTATGATCTGGAACGTCCGTTCGATTGCAACGATGGGAATCGCATCTTTTTCCAGTCCTTCCAATTGTGTCACCTTGCTGTTCTGCATTTTCAGAGTACGTAGGCCGGCGGATGTGGTTCTGAAAGTGATGTTTCTGTTTCGTGCTGGTTCAATACTATTTTGATGATCTCGCCCCGTGCCCCGTTGGCAATGTCGAGGTCCGTTTCGACATTAACGGTCACCATTATTTTCATGCCGATGGCGATCGTTACTGTGTTCGGGAGTCCGCCACGTTCGTCTTGCTTGGTACTGTAATTCTTTTTTTTCGTTGCCAATTTACATGTCCGTGATTTCGAATTTTACGACCTCGGCAAATTCAAAACGCAGTAAGTCGCTTTTCGTAAACAAGGTCCATGCCGACGCAGTCCGGCCGTAACTCTAGTATTATACCTAGTGCTACAAATGTTTTTTATGCTGGTTATCACAATCAAACAATAGGCACCAAAAAGCTCTCATAGATGGTACATGGTCAGGCGATCAGCAACACAGAGTATTCATATCGACAAGAACATCATCCAGAGGCTGGAAGCTTGAGTCCGAAGTCGGCAAAAAGAGAATGCGGGTAAGGGAATCGTGATGTAGATTCTGATGGTGAGGGTAACGAAGAGGAATTTTAGTCCTGTCCAGGAGAATAGTTGCTTCAATTAGACAGAGAGGTTTTTTCCGCTCAAGTTTGTCCCTCTCACTAAGCAGGGAAGTGTAATGGTCAATTGAACGTCGTAACTCTATTGGTTGATCAGATAGGGGATCTGAACAAAGATGTCGGTTGGGGCAAATACCTAGAGCTGGGAGCCAAGGCTGCTCTTCGAGTTCGTCAGGCGTAGCTCCGAAACTAGGAGGAACAGAGTTGTGGTCATCTTCTGGGTTCATGAGAGGTTCGTCCCGCCCATGCGTTCCACCTCGTGTCTAGGAGACATTAGTCAATGTACCCCAGAGAAGCCGAGTTAAGACAATACCGAATGACTGGTGGGGAATGGAGTCCATGGCCGAAGGCGTTTCTTCGGAGGAGGTGAGATAAGCCCATCAATGAAGTCTGACCCGACAGCTTCATTCGATGTCGCCTGATTTGCTGCCAGTGGAAACCTACTCTGAGAGTTCGATGTTGGCATGGGAGTCTCATCCTGATTCTGAGAGAGATACAAGTAGTTAGCTTAGCTAGGCTTTGTTCGATATCACCATGCCTCGTCAAGTAAGCGTGGGACAACGGTTGTTTGTGAATGAACCTGGCGGGAACACACTAAGAAAGGGTTGAATTCACAAATAAAGCTCGACTCACATTCTCAGCCTCCCTTTCTCCTCGATAGCCTTCGGTGGTGCGGCATCGGACTTTGATGCGAAATTATCTCCGGCAGGAGGTCGTCAAAAGCTTGATTTTTTTCTTCTAATAGTTCACGAGCAGTTTTCGTTGATTCTCAACGCTTGTCCTCCAGCGAAAAATCACAATTGCTTGCAATTCTGTATACACGTACACACCCTAAGACGGTACTAGCCTGTACTACGCTGCAGCTGCTACGCTCGTCGACGAGTCGATCGGGGCTACAAGCAACTCGTGCAGCGGAAGTGGCCAGTCTGTCGATGAGCGCAATGACGATGAGTTTGATGTTGACTTCAGGGTTTGGCCGTGACGGATGAAAAGGGTCCGAGCAAATGTAGGTGGAATCACATTCGTGAACACCTAAACGTCGGTCTGTTGGATCTGCGTTTGCCATTATGATCAAATTTCATTCGCGTCGCATGGATTCAAAGAGCGTTTTTTGAAACGTTGACAAGGATAAGGATAAGTAGTAGTCATGAACCAAGGCAACCAGCACGCACTCGTCGCCGCTTCTGCCTTCTGCAACCGTGACACGTCTCGGTATTGGCGGGCGTCGGCTGTTTCCAGTCGTGAACAGGGCAGAGTCTCTGGAGTGCTCCCACAGTATATGATACACCGCGCTTGATCAGCTGCCGCGCGTCGTTGCCCTACTCTACGAGGGAGAAATAAGTATGTCCATATCTCCCTCCGAGTTTAGTAAAAACACATTTGAGGCCTGTTTGGCGTTTTTCTTGCAACGTATGCGGATAGAACAGTAGGCACGAAACGAAATGATGTTTTGGATTATTTGGACCAAGGTTACGACATACATCGTACTACTTTATGGTTTTTTTGAGTGCGTTTTCCCCCCAACCCTTTCAGATCCACACGTCCGACGAACAGAACAGCACTGTCACGATGACATCTTTGTTCGTCGGTCATCGATTTCGTTTGGCCCGAGGACGCCGCGGGGGTTGACCAGTAATGACTCTCATTTACGATCGAACTGAGGGAAGAACAGAACTTGGAAGTGGGAAGCACGATTTTGCCTCACTCGACGACGACGACGACGAAACGTATCAAGCAAAAAGCCGGGTTGCGAATCAAAGGATGGGTTTCATTCAGGAACACGAGCTCGGAGTCCCCCAGGCTAGAGGAAACGAGAGCACGAGGTTAGGTACGACCAAGTGCCGCGTGGCGCATACGAGCATTCGACATACGGGTTATCTGGGCCGTGTCCCATGTTTTTTTCTGTGCGTTATGCCGCATCTCTCAAACGGCTGATTAGGCGGTCACTGTTCGACTTTAGGGTGGCGTGCCCGCACATGAGAAGAAGCTGCTTTCTGTTAGATGCGGCGGCGCGACAGTGTGACACCACCTGTTCGGGCGAGTGGCGTTATCGGGGCGTTTGATTTTATGTAAGAGCAGACTCCATTGCAAGCTCTTCAAGGTGTGCACGACGATCGAATCCAAGTTTGTCGGTTCGAGAAACCACGTCGTTGAATCATCAATGGTCATGAATATCAGAGACCCTTTGCCCCGGAAAGAGTTGAGAGAGGGTGGGGAAGGGGGAAGGAACATGACGACACTATGATACAGCCTGTCTTTGTTATTTTTACTCTATCATACATAACCCCATCGAGATATGTTGAACCATGTTTGGAACGCAGCTGGTTCGGATTCGAAATGGGGATAAGGCTAGACTAGTCTCTGTTTAAAATGAAGGCGTTCTGGTGATATGATACTATGAGCCAATTGCGCTCGGAATGGCACGGGTGTCAACGCCGCAAGGGTCGGTCGTAATTGGCATCGAGTCGAATGTGTCGTTGTGGAGGGGAAGGTACGGAAGGTACGGACCCTGGCCCCGATTCCAACTCAGAGTAATCTATTTTGAGGGAAGGGGGGGAGGAACCGAATAAGGCTGCATGCTGCGGCGCTCATACTAGTACATACCCAACTCATAATCCGGGTTTCGCGGGAATGGAAGGGGCAGTCGGAGCTGGTGGAGAACGTTCCGTTGGAGTCTAAATACTTGTGGGATCAGCGGCTATCTGGCCATACCGAGGTTCCATATGGCTCGTCGTCCGTAGTTCTACCGAGCTGAGCGCCAGTCGTGATCCTTATCGTTTCTTTGCGTAGGATCACATGGTACTACGTAGACGGGCCATCCAGCTGATGGGCCGATCTCATCATCCCCCGCCTTGCCCAGGTAGATTCATGATTGATACTTGCTTACCCGTCGTATCCAAGGGTGTGCGTTACGATGGAATCGCGCGCGCAACGCTTGCGGCGCTCTCGTGATACTCCCAGAGGTCGCATGTCGTCGTGTTCCTTATCGGATGCCGGGCGCTACGACGTGGTCGGTTGAACAGGCGACATGTTATGTTTGCACATCGAAACCGCCTGCAAGGAACGTCTTGGGTTCTCAGGAATCGCCTTGCGCGCCTGCTTGGACACAAGAAGAGTTGTCAAGTATAGAATAAGACCAAAGTTTGGATCCCCGTCAAGTTCGCACATGCTTAGGCGATGAGTCAAACGAACCAGGTTGACTACTGTGTGAAAACATACGGCGATGGCACGGGAAAAAGAAGGACGAGAAGCGTTATCTTAACGGCCCTCGTATTTCCCTTTGGTCAAACGTACGTTTCGGCGCAGGGCGATTTGCGTGATCTGTCACGTCGTAGTATGGCCCATGTGGACTTGAAAGGGATAGATTGGGGGTTTCGGATGACAGTAGGACGTGTTCATTCATGATACCGGTCTCGGAATCAGAACGGGAGGACCCTCGAGAATGGATTAGCCTCGCGGAGATGTGAATTGAGCATTGCGGTCAACGTTCTGTGTACGACCCTGCCTATGTCTTAGTCGGCCGCATCAAGCGTTCAGGGAGCGACAAGGGTCCAGCTGCTTGCGGCAGAACCGTCCACCTTGTTATTCTGGGGAAGAAGTGGCGAAATGTTCCGCCACAGAAAGGACACCAAAAGTAGATATGACGGATTTATACATAACGTTCGACATCGTGTCAGGGACGCGGATGGGCGTATAAAATCGTCTTCTTCAAGATTTAGGCCCATCGACGGCGCCCCCCACTCTCCCCCTTTGATCGACTCTGGTTAGAAGCCGGACTAGGTGCTGATTGCACGCTCGAGCGGTTGTTTCAAAGTGAAACCTTTAGGATCATTGTCCGCGGAGATCGTAATTCACCGCCTTGGCAAAGGTCTTGTAGTATAAGACGCACCCGACCTTGCCCACTAAACCCTTCACCGACTCTCCCCCGCACAAATCATCGCCATCATGCGCCCCTACGCCATCTACGAGCACCCCGACTTCACGCTATCCAACGACAGCATATCCACCCTCCATCGAGTGGCAGCGGCCCTCACCGTCGTCGCAGCATCGGGTGCAGCCGTGTACGAGATATTGACTCGCATCGACATCAAAGCAGGGTAACGAGCACCATTTTATCCTATGCACACGAGCGCTAGCTAACGGGGTATCATAGCCTTGCTTTCCGCCTATGACCGCGACGTATCGCCACAGCGCTCGGGTCGCGCGTTGGGCTATCACACAGATCACCGGGTAGATCCCAGGTGGCTGTTGTATGAGTAAGAGGAACTCATTGTCAAGGGTTACGCCGGGAAGCGCATGGGAGACCGGGGATGGCTGTACGATGGAAACTGTAAGATGCAGGGTGGGCGGGAGCGCAGACAAGGAGGCGTTAGGCCTCAAGTTACTTTACATCCGTCATGATCCGTTACGAATATCAATCTTCTGAACGTAGTTGAAAGAACACACCAGACGATGGCCATTCTGCGTGTGAAAGCACGGTGGCTTGTCAATGTGTGTGGGCGTGGGTAAGAATCAGCGGCGTTGGGCAAACGAGGAGACATGTACGAGTAGCCTAAAGTTGTTGGATCCTTTGCTGCACCTTTTCTCTCACTGTCTGGTATGCACTCATGAGCGTTTGCTCGTTGATCACGATTTCGGTCGTGTCGGCTTTCGGCCGACTGACTCTGGAGGCGATTGTCGTGGAATCGGTCTCGACGATGATGCTGTGAACAGGCATGAGACGGGGTCGTGTGGGATGTGACGGCAAGCGATTACCCATCGTCTATGGTCTCGTCTAGACACAGCAACACCAAGTCGAGGTTCTCGAGAACGGCACGCTTCTCTACCTGATTTCGAAGCAGGAGCGATACGGCATCGAAGAGCGCTGTAAGGACGGTGTAGAGCATGATTTCGTTTTCTGTGGGGCCGCCGATGACATAAAAGATGAGGTCGAGCGAGTGGCGAAACACGGCAAGATGGCCGTCAAAGAGAATCACGTCGCCTGGCATCCATGTGAGTGGCGCACGACGGCACTGGCAGGACACGGGTCGTACCGCCTGGCTTCTTTGTTTTCTGCCACAGACCCTTTTCGAATGTGCGCTGGTCCTTTGGGGTCAGCGGGTCCTGGGGATTGCTCTTCGGACGGTAGTACTTGGCGAGCACGCGGTGGCCTTCGCTGTCGAGGATGATGAAGGCATTGACGCTGTAGAGGGACAAGTTCATGGATGTCGTGGATGGCGTGAAAAGAGCACGGAGTTTGAAAGGGGGGGGACCCTCGTTCAAGTTCGGGCATGTTTTGGGGTGCAAAGAACGTCCAGGGCCCAGCCCAGATCGATCTCGCACCGCTCGAGACGGTTCAAAAAGAGAGCGTATCATCACTCCAAGCTCGTTTTCTTTGCACCCAGCACCGACACTGCCAGGTTTTCGTGCTCAAAATATCCACTCCACCGGCATAGGTGGGTCTTTCAGCCGTAGCGACTCGCATGCGTCGGTGTGAGTTCCCTCGCGGGTCCGTCGCCAATACGACCTCGGGCTCCGCAAATGTATTGCAAAAAGTGGAGGAAGGCAGGGTCGAAAATGTGTTGGTTATTCACCATGGCGAAGGACTGAGCCGACGGGCACGCAATTGAAGGCTTCGGAAGAGGTATGACATGCTCCCTTTCCCCATCGTTTGAATTGACATGCTTCCAGATACGCCCGTACGAACAACGTTTACCGACTTGAGAATGGGTGATGGGTTGTCCCCCGAGGTAAGCCATACCGTACCACTATGCTGCGACGTCACCCTTCTCACAGCGTCCGCTCCCACAGTTTTGAGCGGAGCCAGGTGACGCAGCCTGCGTGGAATTCATCCACCAAATGACGCCGTTCTCCGACAACCGCAGAGTCATTTCATTTTTCCTGTGTATCCCGCTCAATGAATCTAATTGTCTGCCACCCGTTGTCCATGCACTCGCCCGTCCTTTATGATGCACTGCGCCCCCCTCCGCCGTGCTCGTCGGGGGCTGCGAACTGTATGTTGTGCGTTCCGAACTGCGCAAGTTCCGCCTCGTTCTGCCTCAAAAGCGGCGACCGGCCATGGCTATACTTGTACTTTTGACATCGTTCATTTAGCGGGCCCTTTCCCTGATAGGTACATGGACCTTTATCGGCGGGTATCTCCTTGATATCGCTTCAAGAAGGCCACGTGATGTGCAGCCTGCGATCCGCCTTACGTCAATTGCAACATACCTTTGCCTGCCCTCCCCTCGCTTGTGGGCCAAGGGGCGCACAGCACTAATCGATGTGTTCGCTCTCCACGGACACGCTGACGTCGCTGAGGGCCATATCTTCCCCTTTGAGTCTGTCGTGGCTCTCAGCCGCCGTGTGTCTGTCGGGCTCAGTCTCCCCGAGGTAAAATGAATGCTTCATTCGTTGGCTGAGGTCAGCAATTTCCGTTCCTCTCTTCCTCCTGGCCCTCAAGTGATTGAATGGTGAGTGCTTTGTCATCTACCTGTTAAGCTCTTTGAGGAAGAGGGTTTTTTTGATGATCAACAGTCTGCTCAAAATGTTTAGCCATGACGCCATCGAACGCACCGCCTTGACGGCCCGGAGAGCGCTAATGCCTTGCCGCCCACCGGAACATGCACTCCTGCCTGCATCCTGTTCCAATCATGTTGTTGCCCTGCTTCGGATTTGCAAGACATTCGAAGTGCGGCAAGCGTAGGGAAGCCATGTTCCTCTCAGTGGAGTGCAGCCTCGCCCCGCATTCGACAAATAGGGAATGTATAAGAACCTTTCCTGTCTTGGATCTTGACCCTTGACCAAGACCCATTTGCAGACGTTCCACTGACTGCAAAAGAGAACTCGATTTCCACTCTACACTTCGACCTTCGGATAGCTCCTCCCGACTCTTCAGCTCACTTTTTTCCCTCTTGCCCTCCGTGATGTCGGGTCTCGACTATTCGACTTTTTCTCTCTGGTGAGCATGACCTGTTTTCGCCAGAACGCTGTCCTCACCGCACAAGTACCCTTAGCTCGGCCTTGACTCCTTCCCAACCAGCTCCAGCGAGATCATACCCCGCCGACCCCACCCAACAACACGTTGCGCAAGATGTCATCGATTCGCATATATGTAACACGCAACGTGATGATCTTCCCTCAAGGTCCGTCCTTGCCGTCCACGTGTAGATAGTTGTCCTTATTCTCGACAAATCCAATTACAGCACAGAGATGACTGATTGTCCACGTGAGGGTGCATTGACGTTGTCCGAACCATATCAGGGACAGGGGCCAAGTGGTCGGACGTTTGCGTCCCCTCGTTCTTTGCTTCGAAGTGACTCAGCGGACGACATACAAGGCAATGTTTTATGTGCACAGCTTGGCGGGTTTCATTTTACTCCGCAATGTGGTGGTCATGGGCATGAGACCGTCGACGAACCTGTAAATGCACCGACGGCCATCATCGAGAACTCGTACGTCTGTCAGTCTATTGCGCCTGAGCTTTTTCACTTACGTTTACGGTGGCAGCTCCTGGAGTTCACATCACGGCCTACATTACCCCGCACCGATTCGTGGACCCGTGTCCCTATGTATCAAAGGCGCTGGTGCCATCCCCGAGGACGCGAGGACGGGGCTTTCTTCACTCCATTGTGACGTCAGCGCTCGGGCACCTACTCGTCGAGCGAGCATGGTGATCACGGACCGGCAATTCGGTAGCAGTTACGATTTCAGCCATGCCAGTTCAAGTTCCTCGCCATTACCGTCTATGGCCGTGGACTTGGCGACGTTCTTACCAGGCGGGTTGATCACGAGCCCTTCGCCACCCTTGACGGCGTATCGCGATGATGACTTTTCGGCCGCAGATTGCGCTCACGCGTCCACTTATGCCGAACAACTGTCCGTGGTGACGCCCACGACAGCACGCGAACCGGCGAGTCACTATCCCCTTGATCGCCATCCTGTGCATTCACTCGGTGGATATCAAGAGGCTGCTCACCAAGCTATAATGTCACTCGATCACCGCTTTGCAAGTGCCATGGCCACGCCTTTTCCTGGCTACTCGTCCTCACAGTCACCGCACGATCACCCCATTTGCGAACCCCCTTCTTTCAGTACAGCCATCCACGCAGAAGAGCTCCCGAGGCCAGGGTCCGCTCCGCCATTGATTGATAGTCAAGTGCCTTTCATTGGCGATGCCCGAGCAGCCCTACAATCCCCTGAACACACCGCATTTGGCGACCACGTCAGTCGACCGCACGCCTGGTATCCCCAAGCTGTCGCCCCTTGTACAGGGCAAAGTCCGCGATCCTCCCCGAGGAGGGCTGGTTCGATCGGTCACAATTCTCAGAAAACTCCGCCAGGCTCGCGTCACCTACGTCGATGGTCTTCGGTGACTAACCCTGCCTTGCGCGCCTCACCTCCCTGTCCTTCGTCCTTTTCCCAAAATCTCGTTCCTCTTTCTGGGTACCCACCCCCTCCACCGTGCTCGTCCGATAATTCGTTTTCGCACTTTTCGCCTTCCGCAGAGTCGGAAAGCGATGACCCGTCGTCGGCATATGCGTTGCCTCATGCCGCAGTCGACGTCGCCGACCAACAACAACAACTCCCAACGCGCACCGTCATCCGATGCGATGGCCAACTCATCGACGAAGAATCCTGGACCGCGGCCCTCCAACGCCCCGACAAACACCTCCACGTTTACGAATGTTTCTGGGATCTCTCCCACTCCCCCTGTGGAATGTGGATCGAAGGCGACCAATCGTCCGTCGCCGACCACCTCGCGCTCTTTCACGGGTTTCGAGGTGGAGAGGTCACGACGCGTTGTTTGTGGCACGATTGTCAGAAACCACATATGAAGGGGACGAGCATCGCGCGTCATGTGGTGACGCATATCGGCTTTAGGATCAAGTGTAATACGTGCAAGCGTGAGTTTGCGCGCGTGGACGCGTGTAATCGGGCGCATAGTCGTTCGGGGTGTTTGGGGGTGGGTCAACCGATGTATGGGGACTTGCAGCGCCCCCTGGATGCATGCAAGGTCGATCCGCTGCTGCGTCTGTCCAAGAAACGACGTATGGACGATTAAGAAGAGAGCGGGGCGGGGCGATCGATGGGTCCATTTCGTTCACTCAAGCTGGCTTCCTTTGTTCTTTGCTTTTTATACTCTTTTTCGCGGGGAGCAGCGCTCCTATTCTCACACTCGGGTCAGGCACCTCAACCTCTTGTTTTCTTTTCCATATTCTAGATTCGTTTTCTGTTTTTCTAACTTATCTCTTTTGCATGAAAAAACAGCTGTGCGATTGTTCTTTTTTTTTCCTGCTGTTGTATTTGTATGCGACATATACATATACTTAGTTGACTTGGGCATTGACGTTGCCCACATCCCTAATGCGACACATCCGCTTACCCTTACTGCCATCTTCATGACCACACTTCGTTTCAGATTCAGACATGACGTATATTACATCCGAGTCATAGCCACGATCGATAATCGATAATCGAACGACACGGTCTGATCCCTAATTCCACAGTGCTTGGGCGTACAGACCCAACACCGCGTCAGCCAACGTAGGCGTGTACAAGGATACGTCCGACGACGTGTAGTTGGTCGCGCTCTGAACTCCATTCAAGATGCTCAACACCTCGCTCTCGATAAAGTCGACAAAGACCAGATCGATAAGGCTATCGCTCGTCACGTTGGGCGGGTTGGAGCCGATGTAGTTCGGAACCGAGTAGTAGGGCAGCGGGAGGTGGACCGTGTCGTCGCCAGCGCCGGGGCATCCCTGTGCGAGAAAAGAAAAAAGATTGCAGTTCAACGATACGCGAAGGAGGAAGAAAGATGGGACGTACGTCCGTGGTGACGTATCCAAGGGTCAGGTTCGTCGTGTTCGTCGTCTGTCCTACTTGGCGTCTGCCCATGTCTTCCAACCAGCCGCGATAACGACTCTCGACATGTCCGCGACCCCACAGTTCCTTTTCCAGTTGGGAACGCTTAGACGAACTTCCGTGGTTCAGAGCAGGCAAAACCTGGTTCGCGACGCTGGCTGTCACGTTTGGGATGTAAAGGAACGAATCGGTGAACGGCGCGGCGGTGAGCTGGTCGTTCTTGGTAAAAGGTCCCTTGAAGACGTTGAATCGCAGTTCACCCGAGTTGGTGATGATGATGTTGTGAATTCCAGCACGCGTGTTATTGATGGCGAGAGCGACTGGTGCAGCTTCTGCGATGAACAATGTCAACACATTTGCACTGGACGGGTATGGGTTCCTATGGGGAATATCGTCGATGTAATCAGTGCAACGTGTTGACAATGAGGCGAGACGTACTGATTCATGGTATAATCTTGGGGAGCAGTGCCGTACAAGTAAGCCAGATCGAAATCGATAGCAAGTTCCTGCAAGCCGTAGGTGATAGAGCGCCCATACCAGGTGTCGAAAGTGGAGTTCGACATCGTGGTGTGGTACTACAAGTCGTCTTGTGCCACGATGTTCGAGAAAGCGATATGATTTGGCAGCGTACCTCGTAGGTTACCCTGTTTTGATCGAGATACCTCCGAGTAAATGTTATGTTGTTGATGTTTCCCTTGGCAGCATCAAGGTCCGCGCCTGTCAAGCCTTCGTAACGCTCATCACCATGTCAGATGGAGGCACGCACTCATCCAACCTGCAGAAACGGTAGGTTTGAGCTGACCGCCGCTGGAGGCAACTAACGTACCGATCGTTTCCATGTATCGACCGCTCTCCAGGGCCATTGACCTTCCATCGTACTGTTGACAATTTCGAATGTGAGTATGTCCTGCATGCATGTGGCAATTAGACACCAAGACGATTTCGTGGGCCAAAGTGGTAGTGCATACCTCCGAAAATCAAGATAGGTGTGTAGGGGTGCACGGCCCGGACAGCATCAAAGACAACAGGCCCTAAAAATCAAATCATTGACATTGATTCCAAGAGCAATCGGATCGTGACCTACAGTTATCATAAGATACTGGCATGTGACTGGTTATACGTGTCAGAGAAAATCGCGATGAGAATTACGGAACACACCCAACGAGAACGAATACATCTGGTTCCTCTGCGATGGCTTCCGCAAACTTGAATGGTCGAACATTAGAAATATTATTGCAAATACAGATTATGCACTTACCCATTGCTCCTTCACCATATCGGCCACAGTTTGAACAGTGGTGTTGGCGGAGTTGCCTGTGAAATCATAAAGAACACCAAGGGATATCACCCTGCGACCTCTACATGATGTATTAGTTATGCAATAATGTCACGACGATGGAATATCAAAGTAAAGTGGGTTGTAAAAATCCGCGGCAGGACGAAAGATAAGGGATACATGCGTACTTCCTGGTCGTGAACTTCGTATAGCGATCTGTCATCCAAGTTGCACAGAAGTGTTAGTCAGGAAAATAATTCGTAATCTAAAGAACAACTCGTCCTGAGACTAAACAGAGGAAGGAATTACTCACTGCCAACCGGCACACTCACAACCTCGCCATCAGAATTGAAAACCGTGATGTTAACATTGGAGGACAAGTAGCGACCATTCAGGTGAGGAACGAAATTGGTGTACCTAAAGGTCATTGAATTGATCATAGAAATTTGTCAACGTATGGGCACCGAGTTTACGCCGCAGGGGGTCGCCCGAACGTGCATCGTCGAAATGTCGAGGAGGATAAGCACAAGTTGGGATAATGCGATCGGGGTGGATATCATGATCGTCAGGTTCCATATGATGGACAATGATGCACGACAATGGAATAGGGATCGTGAGTATGTCATAAGGTGTAACCGTCCATCCATGCAGAGATGATGAAATATAGGTACCAGCCAATCGGCATTGGCGACATGAAGGCAAACATATAGTACATAGTCAGCGTGGCACAGGCTGTGTGTTTCGGTGCACGTACATGTCATACGTGTCAGCATAGACATATAATTCGTGGCTATTAGGAGATAAGCATCAGACAAGTGCAACCACGACGGACGTCGTTTTGGACCAACTTTCCAATAGACATCACATCATACGGAAGGCGCTCAAGGAACTTGTTCGACTGTTTTTCGCGCATATAATCGCTATGGATGACTAATCCAGAGATAGGGCTTACCTCGTGAGCATCCACGCCACCAGGAGGATAACCATCCGAAAGGCCAGTACCTGCGACACGCAAGGTAAATGTTAACTTGGTGAGAATTTTCTGGATGATTACCATCATGCAGATCTCCAGAATCGACGAGGAGAAGGTCGACATCCTTTTCCTACTCCGTGTGTTAGCAAGGAGGCTCTGGAACGATTAACAGTAGGGAGCTGACGATGGCGATTTGTTTCATATGCGTGACGAAGCTTGAAAAGTCACCGAGATCACCACTGCGCAAGCCATCAGCCTCGGCATGGTCGCCAAACAGGTGCGCGATTCGCGTGTCGCGTGCAAGAGGTGAACTCACCTGTAGTTTGGCTCTGGCCAGCTAGACTTCTGATGGCCGAGGAGCCATCCATGTGTGTCTGTAGTGTGGATCACGTTGAAGTCACCCCACACGAGAGGACGGTATGGCGGCGTAAGCGGAAATTGCGGGTACTCGCGCTTTTCGTGGAGGTGAGCATGGAGCTCAGTGTCGGCGCAGGCAACGGCGAGCCCGACGAGAGAGAGCATGGAAAAGAGCATGGCAGAGGAACTTCAACCGGGACATGCAGTTCATCTTGATCCCCTACTTAACGCAAGGGGCATGGGTCCGTGGGAGCGAGAACCCGACGCTCAGCGTGTGCTGATTCGAACCACATCACATGTGCGACGTCGGCTGAAGCCTCGGGCGACGACAAACATAGTAGCCTGGGAGGTAACTCTTAGCTCTAGGAACCCAAGCAATCCATATGGTCTCGCTTCCACCTGTCACGGCAAACGTGCGTTTTCATGCTCGCGTTGTGGTTGACCATGATCACGTTCTTCATTTCTGAGTTTCTCACCCATATAATCGCCGGTCGGCCGCGCCATTTCCCACTAACCGATCGTTCCCCTAGCTTAGGGTTTGACTTCGACCAGTCGAGCCAGCTAGAGGGCATCGCGTCCGCGGAGCGTGGCATGTACCGATGCGTCGGGCGCAAGTTTCGACCAAGGTGGGTCAGATGACGATGACCGTCTGGTTTCAAGTTGAACTTGGGATACATGCATGCCGCCTCGGCCCGATGACCTAGATTCTCAGGTAATATCCTCGTGGCTGGGTTGCTTCCCAGTTGAACCTTTTCTATGTCGTGACGTTGACATGGCACTTTGGCCGGCCACATCAACTGAGATGAATCAAAAATAAAAATAATTTGCGCAGGGTTCAAGAGTTTCTTTTGCCCAGCTGACATGCCATCCATTGGCCAAGCCTATGCCACCACAATGTTAGGTGAGGTTCGTTTAGCTTCCATTCCCGCTCACCCTATCCACCATCCTATTGACCCCGATCTGTCATTTGTGTATCCCGAGATCCAGGGAAGCAAACTGCTTACTAGATTCTACAGTTCCTGCGGAGGCTGTTGGAGCCAGCCGTGCATAGTTTGACTTGTATGCGACGTCGTGCGTAATGCTTTGCCATCAGGATCCTGCTATCTTCTTGAAACACCTTCGCGGTTGGATCACGGCAACCTTATATGCTAATGGACGTCGCACGAATGCGATCGAGACTCTGCGGAAATCCTTGGCTCGGCTAGTGGGTGAACTATAATCTCGATTAAAAATGGCCACCCACAATTACCCACGCCTTTGTAAAAAAACTTATCTGCTCTATCTGTTCTATTATTGACTCGAGCGTGCTGCATCTTTTTGTTATTTCCGACAGGTAGATACCAGCCGCCACGATACGGACCCTTGATTGGCTTGCTGTCATGATGTCAGAATGGTATGTTCGTTACGTCATGGATCAGAAGGAGCCACATGTACAGGTACGTCGAAGTGCTCATCTAGTAAAAAGCTTGCTGTGCTTTACAGTATCAAGACGGATTGCCTTGCCAGCCTTCATTTCACCTGCGGTTCCCACGGATCATCGATCATCCCTGAACGTCGGCGGTAAACCATTGTGAGTTAGCAGACTCGTCTCAGAAACTCAACCTTCCACAAAAATACTGGATGACTCGAGGTCCTCAGTCGATGTCATTTTCCTGCATCTGTTTCCCGCAGTCGACGCACCCTAGCGCTACCTGCTTGGAAAGCCCAAAACTACAGTTCGTAGGGTGACGTACCTCCTCCCAGCAAGTCCTCCCGCCGTATGTAAAAGGTAGAACAGCATGGCTTCGCGTGATTACCACGAGCAAGATCTACTGCTCTTGCGGGCGGCTTCGATGAACCCTCTAGCCGAGGCTTGGTCTCATTTCACACCCTCGATCCATGGTTACAGCTCCTAGATCTGGCCATCCAATCCCTGGTGGTTCACAAATAATAGCATATTCCAGCGATTTATGGCAGCCAATCACCTCAGGGATTGATTCGATATTTAGTCGAGACTGAACAACTAGAGCACTACCCTTCGAGTTCGCAACGCTTCAGTATGTCAGATCCGTTTTTTGACTACACCTATATGGACAACGAGTCTGACCGATCCTCGTTCTCATTGTCAGTGAGGCAAAGTATCAAATTGTGATCGAGACTAACACCCGTTCTCAATACAGTGCCGGTACCGAATCAAAATGTAGCTATTATGTACTGGAACGGACCAGTCATCTCAACCCCGTATATCAAGCCTCTTATACACCAAGCTCCGTCTGCCTTGAGCTCCGGAGAGGCGTTGTTCCCCCGAATAACTGGCCAGCGGATCCGCCCATCCACACCCATAGGTCCGCAACTGCAGCGCAGTTTGATTCTTCTCCATTCCCGCTCCCGCCGACCTTACGTGCGGGGCCAATTCCGTTGTACGCTAGCGGCAGCTCTCCAACTCCTTTCGGTTACAGCGCGAGCTTTGGCGCCAATCCCTTAATCTCGGGGTCTGACCCACACACAGTTGCTATGCTGAATCGGACTGGGCATGCCCAGTACGATGGCGGTTTGATTGACGCTCGTCATTACGAGCCGTCGTTTGGCGTTCCCCGGGACGATTACATGACCGAATATCCTCGTGCCATACCGTCACCCTCCATCGCCATGCCGATTGTTCCGACATCTCTTGGCGCTGGTACGTCGAGCCACCCTGTCCTTTCCTCGGATCAACCTCTTGGGCGGTCTCCTCGCCATCCTACCGCCACCTTCCAACATATACCACTATCTGATTCCACCCCGAATCTCGGTCCGTCCGGAAGCTTCAACTCTGAGTCATATTCTTCTCCAAATCCTCCTCTTTCCGTGAACAATCATACTCTTGTTGTTTCGACCTTCGGAATGTCGGACCAAATCCAGCCCCAGCCATACATTACAACATCCATTGGTCAGCTCTACACATCAACGGTCCCATTAGAAGCTGTCGAATTCCCTCCCATCTCCGGTGCCGGAGAATCGCATTTCTTCCAGTGCCGCTGGGCGGACTGCGGGACTTGGATCACTTCTGAGAAGGAAGCGGTCAAGAACCACCTGACACGCACTCATAACGTGGTGCTGAAAGGGCAATCCGCCGACTTGGCATGCTGCGAGTGGGTTGGTTGCTCGTCATCCTTGCGAAGGAACGGGCTAGTGAGACATTTTCAAATTCATCTTGACTTGAAGTGGATATGTTCGGTGTGTAAGGTGGCGTATACGCGCCAAGACAGCGTGGGGTTCCATGCTCGTAGGGAGCCTCGATGCCAACTAGCCCGGGCAATCAGCCACCCTAGCGTGGTGGCCTACAGGGCCAAGGTAAACGGGGACTCTACTGTAACTTTGACCAAGATATTACAACCATAGAACATGACTTCGTCGTAATCGTGGTCGGTATAGTACAGCGTAGAGCGTATTGTAATCTTTCCAAGAACATAGTATAGAACATTTATGGAGGAACGATTCATGATGCGTAGCAGAGACAACATAACAAGGAATGATATGAGAAGAGGCCCCTCTGCATAACGGGTATCATGAAGTCGATGGAACAGTGGTAGTACATATATAGTGTCCCTCGTGTAAGGGATCACTTTGGAATGGATATCGAAAGAAGCAAACAGAAAGGGGGGATTCACGCCTTACTCTGTGCACGGGGTCGACGTCGGACGCCACCGTGTAGAGAAGTCCTTCAGCTCGCTTGGGCTTGGGGGTAGCACGCACTCGAACCTGGGATCCACGGAGCTCTGCAGTCGCTGGAGCAGATGGTCGTACCACCTATACAATGACGTGCACCAGCGCAGGCATATGCGCACGGAGACTCTAGCGCCAAACGCCTGGCCCGAGACAATGAGGTTGTGGCTCTGCTTCGAGACTGTCAACTGAGGCCGAGCCTCGGTATCGTGGAGTCTCCAGCCTGATTGAAGGCAAAGTTCGAAACGTGTGAACGCCATCGAAAATAACGTCGCGGGAAGATGGTAGTATGGTACTGAATAAATCTCTGCCTGCATTCAAAGTGTTAACGAGCTTTTCTTCGCGAAAAGGGGTGGCCTTGACCCCCCCCCCTCGTACTTTGTACCTACTAACCTTGGTTCTGCCAGTGTGTGTCTGTTTCTTAGTTGGGGCGTTCACGTTCACTGGCGGGGGGAGCAAGGGAGAACTGTCAGACAGGTGCAGTGGAGCTCACAGGCAAGCCGACTGCTCTTCTCTTCCCGGGATGATGAGGTTTATATCCCAGTCTGCCATGCCACTACCAGATGGCATGTAATAAGCACATGTCACAGCCGCGAGAAGCCCGGCATTGGAGTAAAAGAAGGTGGTAGCCAGTGCACGAAGAAGATGTCCAATGGGAAATCAAATCGCGGCCCCTTGGAGGGGGGGTGGTATCCCAGTCCGACTTGGCAAGGGCATCACTGAACGTTTGGAGGGTCCTTGAATTTCAGATGCTGCACGACCTCTGGAGATAGAACCTGTAGAGGACGGGCAACACTCTACACGTGCATCATGCAATCCATAATCGATCAAGGCCGATTCAACGCCGCACAGGTGAAGTGGTTCAGAAGCCCGGGATCTCTTTAGGGCTACATAGTGCCGTGCCAACACGGTGTCGCAAAACGAACCGATTGGATTTGCATGCATCATATACTTACACTGCATGCATTGCAGTTGGTCTATGGTATAGCCTCAGCCTTATCCGGAGTTTAAAACCTAACCTAACACGGGCCGATTCAACGCCGAATTATTTTTGATTATGTTTTAAAATGTTTCCCTGAATAATTTAAATGTACCACAAAACATCTCAAGGCCATAGCAGTGAGCACGGAACTAATATTATGGATAACGTAGCATACAACAGATGGATGGTAACTATATTACAGTGCGATGCAGCTGCAGCTGCTCTGAGTGGTAGTATGAATGAGAGCAAGAGTACATTGCGATTATAAATGTCATACTTCACTAGAAGGAAACCTTTACTTAGCAGATGTTTAAAAACCATGATTATCGGAAATTTGGGCGAAACATCGACAACTTCAGTGAGTTGGTTGTTTAGCTGACAAAAACAATACGTTTAGTGTTGACGGATGTTAACCGAGTGTTTAGGACCGGTCCTAAAACACTACCGTTCCATTGAAGGGCCACCGGCCGAGGGCTAGTAAACCAGCGCCTCAGAGACAGGGTTCTTGCATCCGCTTAGGGGGACGCTTCAGACCCAGGTGTACTTCACGAATGTGCCGGAGGATGCTTTCACGATTCATGGCCCTCCTCCGCCTGCAGCGGACCCAATTGCACTTCATGGGGCGATCACGAGACATGTTTTTGATCCCGTGTGTCGACAGGTGTGCTGGCAGACTTGCATAGGTGAGCACCTCCCCACATACTGCCCCGTTTCCATCTTGCCACTGGCAGTGACCGATAGGTCCCTCGGACAGCGTCGATTGTTGCTCGAAGCGGGGTTTAGCAATGTAGGACGAACTCTGCATGGCATGTAATACTTGTTTCTACGAGGTATGGGCAGTGTGAACATAGTTAACTCACCTCGTAATCTACCTCCTGAGAGTTTTCCTCAGGGTATAACGAACTGTAGATTCCGGTTGTGGGACCCGCGAGGTCGGAGGTAGAAGGATTCTCAACAAATAAACCAGCTACTGCCCGACCAGAATCCCAATTCGGAAGCGGCATATCCAACAAAAAGAATCCACGAGAATCCATCGTCTATCACTCACATGTTAGTGATGGATGTGACGCAGACGCCATTAATCTCCCTTACCCGGGCCTGTTCCATGTCTTGACCCAAGTACGAGATTTGTGAGTCAAGATTCGTTGCGTACGTTGTTGGCGGAGATACAAAGATTGAAGGTGTGAAATACCCAGGAACCTCATTGCTGGTTTGTGGAACGTTGTTCACCGTCTTTGAAGATCATCAACGTTGAGCCGGTGGAGGAAACAAGATGTAACTACTTACAGGATCTTCAGCCAACACTGGACCTGAACCGTGCTGCGAGCCTGAGGTAGTCCATGGTATGTCATCGCGAGTCGGATTTAGGGAGGTAAATCCAGAATCGGAGATATTGGAGGCGAATGATGAATTGGATTCGAGGAAAACGAGGGATTGACCTTTCGCGCAGACGGGGTCCAAATTCACTTGATTGACAGGTGTTGAATAAAGACTCGTGTCAGAAAAGTAGGGATCCAAACAATGGTTGTTTGGTATGTGAAGAAAGGAGTGGGATGGGTGCTGGCTAGGCCGGCCCGGAAGCTGCGATCCTTGTCGGTCTTGCTTGGGAGAACTGGGTAGGATGAATGTCGAGGTGACCCATTCGCTAACATGATGAGTTCCTTAGTGGGTATACCGATGCAAAGGACCTACCTTCCTTGCAGATGCGATTGAATAACCGGAGGACTGTCTTCTAACAGTCTGGTGAAAGACACAGATGAACTGGGATGAATCATCTGAACGGCGATGTAGGTGAAAGAGGGAGTTTGAGTCACGGGAACCTTGTAATTAAATCCCCAGTGTTCGGCCCGACCATAGGCATTGACGGCCTGCCAGGACGTGCCAATAGTCACTACAAGCGAGAGTCGATGCCGTCCCGCCCGCCATTGCTAGCCAAACACCATTGGCCACCAACCTTGCCATTCTGGTGCGAAGAAATCTGATCTCCACTAACCCAATGTTCGTGGGAGAAAATGGATTGCACTCCACAGAGACAACATCAACGAGCAACTGACTGAAATATAGTTGTATGCGGAGGAAAACCCTATCGTAAAGGGGGAAAGGCTTCAACATCCAACAGATCAGGTATAGTTCAAAGAACGTACCTTTTCTCCCTGGTGCTTCAACGCAGATACCCCTTCCCCCATCTGCAGCGAAAAACATGGCTGCCAAGTCCAACCAAGAAACTGGCTTTAAAGCCTTACCATTGTCGAACGTTGAGTTCCAGTATCACAGCAAGCACTGCATACCACCGCCTCCATGCCAAAAGCATCACATAGCCGTCAGCATACGGCCGCCTGTGCACCGAACTAGCCACTAGGTGCCAACGGATTTGTAGGGGCCCTGTCGATAACGGTTTTCGGCAACCGATCAAATCAGATGTTCTTCAGCTAGTGGAGGTTTGATGGACACGAGGCGGCAGAATCTGGCAGCCTTGGTGTGCACTGGAAAATCTGATGTGACCGCTCAAATCAGGCACATGTCAACGAGTGTTCCATTATGTCGGCTTGTGTTCGTCTCGTAGTAGTTCAAAGTCCTGATAGGACCGGACAGAAGCTTGCACCTTGGATGTCGAGGTCGATCCCGATTCCCGAAAGGATTGGGAGAACGGATGGAAAAGGCACGTCTACAAGTTGGAGACAAACCTGAGAGATGCGTGTGGGAGAGTACACTCGCCACTGCGTTTTGAAAATTCGGCAGTTCTCACTGGCAACCGACAGGAACTGATTCGATACGTTGATCGACTCATCTGATGGTTGACTTGGAGCGGTGGCAGGCTCAAGGTTAGTATGAAAAAGGACCGACAAAGATGCTGGCAGCGAATCTGCGGCGTTGAAGTGGCGATTCATATTACTAGCGGCCGCATCAGGCAACGAACCAAGGCAACAACTGACCGAGAAACTTGTAGGAGCATTGTTATATCGTTATTAAACTACAATTATCATAAGATTATTTTCGCAACCACAACCATCGGCGGTCCCGCGGCGATGGACAATGAGAAAAATGAGCGAGCAGGGAATAGCTGTGCAATGCTGAGACGAAAACAACCCACATATCCCACCGGAAGAGATGTGAGTAGACGTTGAACCAGAAATTGAATGAACCACAGTTCCCAGGAATCTCGTGTGGTTTTTGATACCAGGTCATCTGGATATACAATTTCGAGAACAATGAGCATCAAGTTCTGCCACAAACGAGCGAAAAATCGCACCTGATTCTAGTTAGAGGGAACGCCTGTAACGCAGGTGCTTTTCACGAACGTGCCGCACGATGCTTTCGCGGTTCATCATATCTCTGTTTCCTCTGATCCGGCACCCCGACCATCTGCACGGCACGGGATGGTCGTGTGCCATGTTCGTGACGCCATGAGTGGCGAGATGTTCTGGAACACTTGCTCGTGTGATCGGTGCCGTGCATATAATACCATCGTCCTTTATCCACTGGCAAGTGTGTGATACCGTCTGCGTAGCCGAGACAGATTGAACTGGCAACGAGGATGTCCGAATTGGGTGGTAAGGAGAGCCTGTGACGGAGCGGCCCTCCCGAGAGTTTCGACGTGGTATTTCTTCCAGAGGGGAGTGATGAACCAGAGGTTGGAACGCCAAAGCGGAAGGGATAGAGGAAGAACTCAGTGTCGCGTTGGCATGGGCGGGTTGAATTTGTTGATAGGATGTTCCCATAACGGAGGTGTATGACTGGGTTTGATGAACAAACCTCGAGGAGCCATTGTAGTGGGACTGCACAGTGCTATTCGGTGCAGAAAAGTGATTTGGGGGGGAGTAGAATGCGTCATGGATATGTGAAGAACCATTCATAACCTATATAGTGGTGTGCCGCATAAGCAAGCAAAGTAAACGCGGGACTGGAGGCATTTGCTCACAGCATACGAGTAGCCTTGAAAATCGTCGTGCATCGATGCACGGCTAGCGTTAAAGGTCGCAGGTGGTTGGTGAGTGGTTGGCATTATAGTTGACGTTGGCCCAGAGTATTGGGGATTGAAGAACGGTGTATAGTTTTGAACTGAACGGGGATCAGTCTGGAGATGCCAACCATGGACATCAAGGAGAGTGCGCGCGTTGGGAGTGGGGGACGCGGCCACGAAATTTGCCGAGTGATATTCGTCACGAGCGGGTGGGTAAATGGACGACGCAGGCTGAGGGGATAAGAAACTCGGTTCAAGGTCCGGGAGATTTCTAGTATACGCTATTAGTAAAGGCCAGTAGATGTCACTCTTGTACTAACTCTAAGAGCTGGACGGGAGAGGCCACGAAAGTCGATTCCAGGCCAGGACGATCTTCCAACCATTCATCTCGGGAACCAGGGAAACTGAAAACAATCAGTACTGTAATCAGCCCGGGTCAGTGAGAAGCGATTGCACCCGACTCGCCTGGAGCCGTTGTCAATAGTAGTGTTAAAGTGACGTGGGGATGGCATGATGGGACAGACTTGTGGTTCCTCCGGAGTACAAGATCGCAGAGACGGGGGAGAAAAGGGCCTGCTTTATCTATGCGCGACGGCTAGCCCCATGGTCGCTTCTTAAAAAAACCGAGGTTAACCCAACAGCCAAGTGGAAGGTTGCCAATTTACGGTCGGAAACCCGGATTTTGGCACGGCTAGCCAAGGGTTGGATAGAGTGGCGGGTCGGCACCTCAACGGCAGCCCGGATCGAGTCAGTCAGCATGCCCTTTGGAGGGCTTCCAACCAGCTAGTCGTTAGCCATGTTTGTCCGTGCCCAGGTCGACTTGGTTGCTACGAGAAATGAAACACGAGGAGGCTCGAAGAGGAATCAGCTGAACACGTACTATAGGAGTATTAGTAAGGGGCCAACCAGAGGCCGCCTGGGAATGAAATAACCCACCGGCCGGACAGGTGCCTCCTTGTTCGCTTCATGTTCTGCGATGGGAGAAACACACTTCTGCGACCCCGGCAAGAAGTCGGGTTATATCGTTTCGCTTTCCAGTGGACACAGCTCCATTCCCGAACAGCCTCGATGACAGGAGGTATGGATAGATGTACCTGTACTGGCAGGGGATAACATAGCCCCGTACGGCTTATTATGTTATCATTATGCGCCTATTTTCAGAATGGAATCTGCGAACGAGACCGTAGTACTCGACCAAAAAACCTTGAGATTATCAGCGCCGCTCGTGTCTCGAGTTATTGAACCCCATGTATCATAGGACGTTCGGAGTCGCGGAGGTCTGGATTTTCGGAATTGGATAGGCGGAAGTAAATCGTTCGTCCCGCGGCGTCGGATGCCACCGTCTGATATGGGTTAAGTCGAGAAGTCGGAGCGCACCCGTCGTCCATTACGTCACCAACGCTGCTGGCTACCGTCGACCAGCTGCGTCATCGACAGCACCAGCCGCATCAACGCCTGACCGTTACCGTCGGAACGAGTCAATCCAACAAGCACAGCAGCGGCGGCATGGATGAAATGAATAAGAAGAGTACCGTCCTTTGGGAACAGAAAAAGTAACTCGCTCAAATATCTCATTATACGATAGCTGGATCGCTCTCCGCCGGAGCGATGTGAGGAGACCATTCGGGCGTCCTTGCAGGATCATCGATCATCCTCCGAAGCTGAAAGCTCTCTGTCGGGCCGATCGTCAACGCCTGGACGCAGTCGCTGAGAATGGCGATGTTGACAGTGTCGAGGACTCGTAGTCGCGGGTTGCGATAATCCTCCTCAACTTACTCCCTTACTCGCGACAATCTAGAAAACCTTATTATTCCATCACCATGCAAATTGCGGCTCGATCGATGACCACGTCGTACGGCATCCAATGCACAGTGTCTATGAACGCGCATATACAACTCTGTTCCGCATCGATATACACCTCTCCGAGTGGCTATTATTGGGATGCTCATTGGAAGCTTGATCAACGGTCCATGAGCACATTTCGTCCCATGACCAATCCACTCCATCGACCACCCGAGAAATTAATTTTACCGGGCTATCTAGTAGGTGTCGCCGATCGACATCCACTATTATCTACTTGCTATCTTGCTGTCTTTCTCGGTCCTAAGTTGCCAAAGGTAGCATAGCTGTGGCCCTTTCCATGGCATCTCATCGCTACTCCAAAACTTCATGAGGCGGGTGAGGATCCTTTTTACTTCGCGATCGATCTGCGGCGAGTTTCCACACTACAGGCTTGAATACAGCTGATGGTATGCACCTGCCGTCCAAACTCGATCATACATACGCTCTCCTTCAACAGCGAATGTTCCCCCCTGATTTCCGCTCTGACTCGATTGGACCGACACCAAAGCCATCCACGCGGCCCACACCTTTGCACGACAGAGCTCCTGGAATACCTAGCGAGCTATGTCTCATGGGCACGACGTACAGCGAGTATCAACTGATCGAACTCGCTGGCATTGTCATTGTGGCTGTGATCCTTTGATGCATTCCAGTATACGACCTACAAGCATCAGGAAAATGACAGTTTGCTTATTCACCCTTATTCACCCTTAAATATACTTTTTATCAAGCAGTGGTCTTGTTTTTCTTTTTTCAGATTTTAAAAAGTATTAGAACATGCTAATCTCACACACTCTGGTGTTTTTGAAATTTGGCAAAAGCAAAACAAGTGAAAAAAGTACATTAAAGGTAAATAAGCAAACTGTCATTTTCCTGATGAGTGACGATGTCACATTTCGTCATTTACAATACTTGGGAAATGCCGCCTGTGTCGGCTGAAACCTTGCTTGTTGATGTAGAGTGGTAATGTCACACAGAAAGAAAAAAATAACAGCATGTCCAAGTCTATTGAGAAATAGCTAGGGTAGTAGCTAGAGAACAACTCCATTATGGCGTTAAATCTGCCACACATTTATTCCCACCGCGGTTTATGTGGTCGTCGCCGCACTTTTCAAATTTGTCTCACTGCCAGGTGGATTAATTAGTAGAATCTCTACATGAGCTAGTCCCTACTGATCTTTAAGTCACATCGACAACACATCTGCAATGGATATAGATATAATCTAGGGGTATTACCCCGGTAGGTACATACCCCTGGCCACAGGTACAGGTCTGGTTGTGCGTCAGGGGGGTTGTATACCCGCGGGTCCTGCATGTTCGAGGAGGGTGTCAGTGGGTGAGAGCGAGCACTCGTGGGTGGAGGGTCGGTTAGACACAGGCGAGGGCGATATGAGGGTGAGGGTGAAGCTGGGGACGGGATGAGGGTGAAGATGGCGACGGCAAGACAAGGACGAGGGTGAGAGGAGGGCAAAAGGAGGGCGAGGAGGACGGGCATGGGGATGACTCGGATGAGGGCGAGATGAGTGCAAGGGTGAGGACAATGCAAGAGCGACAGCACAACGTGCACGGTGATTGTGCACGTTGCGCCATTGCTTCTGGATGCCAAAGGCAAGGGCGAGAGCGTGAGTGAGGAGGAGGGAAAGAGGTGGGGAAGACGAGGGTGGGGACGAGGACGAGGATGACGGGATGGCGAGGCATCATTGGTCCTGCAGGACGAGGGAAAGGACGAGGCGAGAGGTCATGCAGGAGGATGAGGACGAGGGCCAGGCTCAGGCTCAGGCTCAGCGACAGCATGACCCACGCAGTCGCGTGTGTGTTGTACTGTCGCTAAGTCTGCCAGTGTGTCCGAGTCGTTCATCGTTGTCATCATCGTTGGTTGAGGGTGAGAGTGAGGAGAGGGCGAGGACAAGGGCAATGGATGACACAACGCACGCAATTGCGTGCATTGTGTCATTCCTCGTCGTCGTTGTCAGTCCGACTCAGTCGAGGGTGAAGCCACGTGAAGGTGAGGTGAGGGCGAGGGCGAGTGAACATGAAGGCGCGTTCGTGTTCACGTTTGTTCGTGAACAAGTTCGGGGAGAGGGAGAGGGTGAGAGGTGACGGCGCGCTGTACCGTTACTGAGCGGGAGGGTGGGATAAGGCACGGGAGAGGGAGAGGGAGAGGGCAAGGCAAGAGGTGATGACACAACGCGCGTTGTGTCATCGTCGTTGCTGAGCGGGGAGGGTGCACAAGGGCCAGGGCCAGGGTGAGGGTGAGGACGAGGACGAGGGCCAGGACGAGGGAGGAGACGCTGATCATTGAACAACTAGGAACCCGAAGCCATCATATCTGCGATGCATGCATCCGTTCATCAATGCCATCAGCCAACGTCAGCCACGAAAACCAAACAAACAAAGCCAAACAAATTTGGCAGGTTAGACAGCTCCCACGATTTATGAGTGCGACAGAAACCTTGTCACTTGTCAAGCAAGGTGATCTCACCCACGCCAATCACTTGCTATATTCGTAAACAGTGGCGGTCGAGCCAGCACAGATGGCAAATGGAATCTAGTCATTTGTATTGTAATAGCTAATGGTTTGATTTAATGTGTGCTCAAGTATGTACTATTTTTTTTTTCCAGGTCATGTTTATGACCTTAACGATTTCGATCGTATCATCTATGTCAACGCACTGTCAGCGTACACGCACTCAATCTACGTCCAGAGAACGTGGTCACCGTCTGCACAAGTGCGGCAGAGTTAGTGTTGGAGGCTCACCTTGCTATGAAACCGAACAGATCAACACAGTCCAGGAACGAACCAATATTTGGTGGTGGCCGCATAAGCCTCCCACTCTAAACCAAACATCTTTTGAAGTTCCTTGTCCTCGGCAATCGCACGGCTGACGCCAACCGAAAGCGTCCATATCCACCACGCAGCCCACACGAACCCCGATCCAGCGGATCCAAGGATGCTGCACTCTACTGCAAAGCTCCCCGCGGTCAATTGCGCGAACGCGATGCCGATGACGATGAGGAGGGAACCCGTGTAGGATGGGTGGCGAACGTAGCTGTAAGATCCGGACGTCACTAGCCTGTGATCCGGGAGGATGCTGAGGTCAAAAGTGAAGAGCTGGCCGAGTTCTCGGAAACACCGGATACGGATGAGCATCCCAACGACGGCCAAAAGTACGCCAGTCAGAAACAGGGGCGTCACTGTGTGAGACCGAGTGGCTGGACATATGGTTGTATCCACGTGGGCGGACAACGAAGGGAAAATGGTTGCACCGAAATAGTGGTTGAGTGCATAAACAATTTCCATTGCAGCGATACTCCACAACAGCACGCTGTGAAGCTGTGATCATCTTGAGCATTGGTCCGATAAAGAAACGGAATGCAGAGCTACCTTGAAGATCGAGGGGGCTATCTGCAAGATATATGCCTCCTCGGTATGATAGCGTCCTTTCGCGGGCGTCTTGTTAGGGGGTAAAAATGCCCGATGATTGCTTAATGCCTGAACGAGTACGAGAGAAGCGCGGATCGAGGGAAGCATGTCGAAGAGTTCTGAAGGCAGCTAAGGTGTCGAGTGAGCTGTACTGCACGCTGTGGGGAAGTAGGCAGCCTTTTTATAAGAGCTCGGAGAAAACAGCACGACATTACGTTTTTGGCCACGGAGGACAGATAAGGAGATGACATATAATATCTGTCCTCCCAGGTTAATCCCTCTCTGCCTCGAGGCCCGCACCCACCCTTTGACAACACCCGGGTATCCATACCCGTCATGACCCGACTTTCTTCGACGCGTAGGTTGACCACCATCATAGGGTTACGCGGGTGCCCGCTACCCATCGCAAACTTTGGGGATATCAGAGGGGGAAAAAATATCAGTGATAGCCGAGCGAGCCATGAACTTGGAAAAGGGCGAATATCAAGAGTGTGCTTCCCAGACATTCTTCGGATGTGACCACGAGGTCTTCTTGTTTGGATATGCCTCCGCGGTAGCTCCAAGGACATGTCATCGTGTTCGCGACGGACCACCTGTAACCCTCATGGAAACAAGGGACTTCCGGGTGCACAAAAACGTACTGTGTTCTGTGTGCGTCCGCGGACAGAGTGGCGTCGAGAGTTGAACTTGGCGGTCGCGTGAGTTCATAGTCAATGGGGCCGGGGAATCTAGAGCGCATAAAGACCGTGTAAGCTGTTAGAGATAGAAACGGCCTCCGAGGACGGTCGAAAAAGCACATCAGGTGAGAGCTCCAAATACAGCCTTGTCACGGTGCGAATGTTGACATTCGCATGGCATCGCTAGTCGAGAACGACAAAAACGAAACATTCACCGCCTTTCGCTGTGAGACGTGGCCAATCCTATCCTGAGGGATCGATATGAGTCTATCAATCGGGGGTAGTCTGTCGTTGGCGATGGCAAGCATGGCGTATCCGAGTATCTCTGACTTTAGTACATGGCACCCAACGATGTGAACGAGGTGGTGGGAACCCGAATGGCGACGTCGGACCGGTAGCAACAGTGGGGGATGAAGACGATCAACCTGGCTAATCGATGAAGTGGCAGCTGGCCAGTGACTCACTCACGCTAACTTGAACATAAACACTCGGTCGATAAACTCGAGGCTTGTTTTTCCATTTACCGTCAGCAATGTCTAAGGCCGCGCAGGGGGGCTGGTCTCCCTCGTCTTGGAGGTCGAAACATGCCGCCCAGGTGGGAAAACATCAACCGAATCTCGTCATTGTCACTGGGAAGCCCACAGAGCTTATTTCCGCATTTTCCTTTCACAGTCGGTAAACTACCCGGACTCAGAACACCTCTCCAGGTGCTGCTCCATTTATTGTGGTTCATTTGCTCCATCATAATTTGCCGATGTGACAGCGTACTAGCGAAAATCAGTGCCCTGCCTCCTCTTGTGACGCCATCCGAGGTTTGTTTTCTTTTGATACTGTGGCGAACTCACCCAGGGACGCTAACAGTCTTCAAATCGTTAGATCGAACGTCTGCGTTTCCAGCTTGCAGCAGTCCAACGAAATGAAGCTTTCCTTCTTCACGCAGGAGATTGTGCAGAGAGCTTTGATGCGTGTACACAAGTGCGTGTCATGATGTTTGTCCCTGAATGCACAAGGTTCCTGACCTCGATGTGACAGCAAAACATAGCTGCAAAAATTGGATTGATCCTTTCCTTTTCTCTCATACTGATTTGGGGTGGCCGTCTGCCCGTGGTATGTCGCTGACAGTCAAACACTCAGTATTATGATGCTCCCTGGCGGTCGTTCTCACGAGATGCACACAGATACGCGTCGGCCGTATCGCGGGTCAGTACGCCAAGCCGAGGAGCAGCGGTACAGAACAAATCGGGGATAAAGAAGTCCTCAGTTTTCGGTGCGTTCAGCTTTCCTGAGCTGGGAGACCATCCATGTTGAGCCTTCATTCAGGGGTGACAACATCAACGGGTAAGTCTTTTCATCCCCGAACATCATCACCGACTCGCCCTCAAATGACCCGCTTGTCAGTTTGGACCCAGATGACAGAACGCCGGACCCGCGGCGACTACTCAGGTCAGACTTGATGCCAGAACGTTGCGCTGTCTATCTCATATGAAAGTAGTGCCTATTTTCATTCCACGGCGACACTGAATTATATTCGCGGGTTGCTGACTTCGGGATTCGCCTCCCTGCATCATCCGCGGGATTGGTCGCTTTCTCACGTTCGCTCACCCTCCCTTCGGTTAGTACTACGGAACATTTTAACCTGTTGCCCCCTGATCGACATATCGTAAAACATTCAGAAGTGAATTTGAGAAAATTACACAAGGTCTTACCGATGCATTAGACTTTAACCGTACAATCGGCGTTGATTCAGGCAGAGAAAGTGTGCCATTTGAACGCGGTGGCGGCCGGGGTGTCCTCGGCGAAGTAGATTTCTATACCAGGTTCGTAGAGCGATGTTTCGCCGACATCATGGTAAATGTTGACATTTTTGGGACACAGTCATGAGGGCCTCATGCTTGACTATGAACAAGCGCTCACCCGCGAGTTCCCACTTGGAGGGTCGCCATCTGGAGCATCGCAAGAAAGAGACTATTACAACACATCTGCACACTTTTTGTGGATCGGTGATCGGACCCGACAGCTTGATGGGGCACATGTCGAGTACTTCCGTGGCATCCGCAACCCGATCGGAATCAAGGTTGGCCCAACGTTGGGCAACGAAGAGCTAACTCGTTTGCTCGAAAGTAAGGGATGTCATACCGAGTTCCTGACCACCATTCACCTTTGTTTTCGTTTCCTCGTTTTTCCCGTTCTCTGCGACCTTAAGTCGTCAACCCCGACAAGGAACCCGGTCGCGTCACGCTGATCACACGCTACGGAGCCGGCAAGGCAAGTCGTTTTTCCTCGACTTTTTCCATGGGATTCATCATTTCTGATGTCACTGATGTTCTACTGGTTTTTAGATAGAGAGCCATCTTCCCGGCCATATCCATGCTGTCCAGGCATCCGGACACCCGGTCGTTTGGATATGCGACCCCATGCATGGCAAGTACGTTATTCATAGTCCTTCTCCACTTCCATAAGGTTGGGGCTGACAGGGCCTGGGCCGAACCCACAGCACGCTCACATCCGGAACGGGTCTCAAGACTCGCCATTTCGGAACGATCATCAGCGAACTGACGTCCTGCATCAATATTCACACCACCTGTGGTTCTCGCCTAGGCGGCGTCAGCCTCGAATTCACAGGCGAACTCAATGACGAAGGGTTCAGCGTCACCGAGTGTCTCGGTGGTAGTATGGAACTCAGCGAGGAGGAACTCGGGTTAAGATACCAAGTGTGTTTTTCCTGTCGTTGCGAACTCTTGTGCTGATCCCAAATACCTCCGACCAGTCCTTTTGCGATCCCAGACTCAACTTCGAGCAGTCGTTAGGTGAGTCACGGAAATGAATCGATTGGGACCTTGTCAGTTCACTCACGCGCGCTGGCGACACTGCAGACGTTGCTTTCTTGGTGTCCAACTACTTCAAAGAAGCGCGTCGTGGAACATCGGGAGAAAACAATATCTATACCGCGCTCGGAGGGAGCAAATAGCTCTGTCATGATTTGAAAACCGAAGGATCGACGGAAGATACGGAACAGCGGACGTTGTTTGCATCGTCACACGTATGATGTATCATATGTATGCATGTGCCTCGTATGATGGAAACGTTCCAAAAAGAAAGACGGAAAGAGAAAGAACCCTCTGCACAGGACACCGTGCGACGCTTCTTCCCTGATCATGAGAGATCAAAGCCAGCACCAGATGAAATTGCCTGAAGCAACTTTTCTCGGAGCACTTTCTCACTCTGGTACCTCGGAAGCTGGACAGAGGCGCATGTGATCAGCGCGCAAAAAAAGTCAAAAGCAAGGGGCAAGCCGAAAATGGGTTTACCTTCAACAGATTGACACACGTGCTTGACGTAGGCAAGCGAAGTTCGTCGCTCCCAGCGTCCCGAATCGCAAAGTGTGGGTTCAACTGCTTGAATCCCCTGTGTGAATCCCCCCGTTAACAACCCGTTAACGATCAGCACGGGAACAGCATCACTCACAGCAGCGGTGGTCGACTGCAACTTGTGACAAAGCGCAAAAACGTCCGCCTCTGTTCCTGGTCGAAGCTCTCCATGACCTAGAGAGAGGGAGAAAGTGTCATTTTTATCCAGAAAAAATGTGGGTTTTCCTGTAACTGTAACATACCCTCCAGAATGCTTGGATGGTCGGTTCCTCATTGTCATAGAGCCCACCATAATTGGTGTGTTGTCTCAAGTCGTCCAGGTCCACAGGAGCGTTCACGCCACCCAGTAGAATTTGCAACTCTTGTTGATTGAACATGCTAAACAAAGCGACCGGTCAGTCCTTTCCTTCCTCCCGTCTATTAATAAAGACAATGGTTTTTCGGAAACGCACCGGAGCCATTTGGGGTCTATCATTTCCGAAAGACCTTCGAAAAAAGCTTCGCTCTGTAGCTTTATCTGCTTGCTCAGCTTGTAGTGGGAAATGAGGTATATGTATTGAAGCCTGTTTTCTCGCGTCACGGGAACATTACTTCCGTTGGAGATAAGGTCGACAGCTTTCGCAACCCCGAATTCTATATCGGATCGTTGAGGAAAAGTCGGTTGCGACATAAATAAATTTGGAGCATGCAAGACCCACCATCGGTAGCAACGGTGAAATTTAGTGACAAATCATCCATATTACCTGTGTAATTCTTGAGGAAGACGAGTCCCTGATAAAGATCGGGATCCAGAGACGCAAGATCGTCGAGGAAGCTCTGCTTTCCGAGCCACTGCAATGATCGTCAGCCTACTTGTTCGTGAAGAGGAAGACATCCATCCAATATCTCACCTTCGCAAGAAAAAATCCAGCAAACGCTACTTCAACCAGAATACCCTCGTAAAGCGCCTTTCCCAAGATGCGGCCGATGAATCGATACCAGTTGAGGCTATGTGCTAGACGACAGGGTAAAAGGAACAAGAGCGTGAGTATCCCAAGGAATGAATGTGACGATGACCGAGGACTTACGCTCTGTAGCATATGAATGGGGGTTGGGATAAATCTCGTTTTTCTTGTTCGCAAGCCACAGTCCACGGTCCGTATCGAAAACTTCCTTGCATAAGGAGGTGAAGAACTCTTTGAACACCCCTCCACCGTCGATGCCAGCCCTTGATTATAACACGATCAGGTTACCCGAATATAAAGTACTGTAAAAGGGACGCACTCTGCTTCGCCGAATTGATCGATGAAGGTGATACTGATCGGAGCTCGAATGTCAATGTCTGAGAGTCGATCGTATCCATCCTGGGCGATGCTAGTTCGCCTGATGGATACCTCCATCCTGCCTCTGCGAGACAAGTGGTCTAAACCTCTATTCATTATGTCGCTCTGTACAAATCGACGGAAAATGAGCACCCGGGTCTCAAATGGTATAGCAAATGGAATATTGTTGAGTACTCCCAATCGCGGAGATAACCGAGGAAAATGGGCTAATTGGCGACGTGAGCTGGAGCGAGGGACTGTCGAGTCGTCAACTTGTTGCTCCTCATACCTGAGAAAACATGATTTGGTTTGATGGAAACACATCAGGGAGTCGCACGTACACAGCTGCCTCTACGAACGAGCTCATGTCGATTTGAGAGCTCACATGCCAATGGTTTTCGGGCATGAACGGTCTTCGAGAGCTATACAAAAGGAATCAGTTGGGGCTGCACGAAAAAAAGGCACGTCAGCCGCACTCTCGTGCATGGATTGCTTGCAAGCACTTGGTTATCTTGTCGCGCACGCCCTCCCAAGAAAGGCAGAGTCCAGGGACCGTCCCCTCTTGAATTTTCGCTTGGTCCTCTCTCCAGTATAACGTAAAGGCAATGTTGAAGAGGGTACGTGAGAATGGAATGAGCTCATTGAGGGTGAGTGTAGTTCGAGAACCGGAGAAGAACTCATCGTCGCCCATCGTAAGGAGCGATTGTGTGTATAAGTCGGTAAGGAGGAGCAAGGGCGGCCAGTATGACCCAAGAGTGGGATCTAAAATCGATCAGTGCCGTGTGGTTGGAAAATAACTTGAACACACACCCATCAGTGACGAAAGATTCTCGTCACGACCAAGGGGTGTTGCTCGGACATACTCGCGGTATATTTCGCGCACGAGACCTCCGCCACCATACAAAAGTAGGGTGCCAAGTATCTTGTCCTTTCTCGAGGGCCAGACGAGGTTAAGGCTCAGAAGCATCGAAACCAGGTCTGATAGTAATTCCGGATGTTGCTGCGCAGGTTTCAAAAGAGAGTTTAGGTGGATTGGAGATGGTAAAATTTGCAAGCGCTTTCGCGTCCGTGAGTCGAGGAGAGGAAGGGCAGATCGCGAGGCGATGATCTTAGCAGCGTGTTCGGAATCCGAGTCACTGTCATCTGCCCACGATGTTGGTGTTTGGGAGTCCTGGGGTAATGGAGGTTCTAGAGCGTGGGGTGGTAAGACGTTCAACAAGGTAGAGAGGAGTTGTAGATAAGCCTTCAGCGATGATACAGGGAGAGTGGTATATCGCGGAGGGGTAAACGCCAGGAGATTCGCAACAATGTTGATCTGTGACGATGTGGAGGTTACGGAGATGATGTCGGGGATACAGGATGATAGTACATGCAGATGCGCGAGAGGAAGCTGTCCAGATAGCTCTGAGAGTGACGTAAGAGGGATGCGATAGGGAAGCAGGGGAAGAGCAAAGATGTGCGAGACCAAACCCCAGAAGGACCGGGCAAATAACTCGGACGACGATGGCAAGTTAGTGAGCGGGAGATACAGAAGTTTCACCAGATAAGTAAGCGATGGGTTGTTCTTGGACTCAGATCCCTGTGAAGGTGAAGAGGTAAACTATCGAAATTGGAAGAGATGAAGGTGACAGACAATTGTCATTATAGCACGTCCAAGGTGTTGGTAGACATCATTCTGCACGACCCATTGCGTTATGGATAGTGATAATTCATTCCCGGATGGACCGAGAAGCCTTGCGGCCAATGACGGATCCAACAGTTTGCACAACACCTGGAGATGCGGCACAGCAGTGGGAACGCTGAAAGACCATCAAACTATACAGCGTCTATGCCATAATAGATACACTTACCCTGCTCTACTTGATATAGAATGGAGCAAGAGAACAGCGACGCGACTCAGAAGAGTTATCCAATGATCCCGATCAGGTCCCTGAACAGGTCCAAATAATAGAGCTGCAGCACTCTAGGATGAGAAGACGCCACATATCCATATCATGAGAAAGTAGACATACAGTCGTCCTGATGTATCCTTTGAGACCACATGCTGAGAAGTTCCTCATCCTGCCCAACGAGGACAAGACATCGCAGGGCTGTGATGCCAGTGACTTGCTCCTGGAATACTCGACGCAACTGCCGTCGGACGCGCCGAGCTTCGTATGCACCGCGCCACCATGCCTGTATTCGGATCGCGCTCTCCTCTCGTTTGCGCAGCGCTTCCCGCTCCATCCTTCGAGCTCGCGCTTGGTCTAAGATCGCCGCCTGGGATGTTGCAGAGGTCGACCCTCCTAAGTTGATCTCGCGCCGCCTACGCTCATCTCCAAACAATGGAAGCATCTCAAGGACACCTTTTCGTCGATATGCAGCTGGAGGTAATTATCTTTGAAGAGTGGTGGTAAGCGGCACAAAGTGGGACGCTTTCAGCCCGCCACCAGTGCCAAACACGCAAGTCAGCGGTTATGTAACCTTAACCCTAATATAGGATCCATTGCGTAAGCGTTACTAGACTTTTGTTTTTACCACTGCTACCAGCTTCTGGTTGTAGTCGACGGTCCGGTGAAGCGTCGAATTTGGAACGACTCTGGCCCTCTGGCTCCTGGTTTTCCATAGGAGACTAGGATATCGGTCACAAGAGAGGGAGCCCACGTTGACGACTCGATGATTCAATTTACGAGAGCTCTCAATGATGTCTTCAACTAAAAAATCAAAACAAGACTTACTATCTCATGCTCGCTCCCTCTTCCACAATTCGATTCGAATTGTGGGTCAATATTCATTTGGCCTTGTTACACACTCAATGAAGATATGCACCTATCTGAATCTGAGCCTCATTTTGTAACATTCCTGTGACGCGCGATTCCTTGCGGGTCGCGGTCGAGAATCAATTGCTTCCCTTACACTTTACTTCCTCATGACAACTGCCGAAAAGTGGTTGTTGTCGACACTGAAAATTGTGTCGGATGATTTAACGGCACTTTGTGGGAACCGGTCGATATGCCAACTTGAAGTTACAGGTCGATCGTGTAGTTTTCCTCAGTCATCCGTATCATCACCGTGCCTTGGGGAACCAAGACAACGTGATCATGAGTTTTGACAACACTGAGAACCGCAGGCCCCCGCGGTTCCAGAGCAAGTATTAAGTTGTTGGTTTGTCGACTAACTACTCCGGTCACAGTTTGTGCATCTGAAGGATGCGAGACAGTTTTATGGTGAGAAGATCACTGGGCGAGCACTCACAATTATTTCAAGCCGCGAGGTGACGATACTAGGCAATCCAACACATATGTGTCCTGCATACTGCCGAAGTACCTGATTATCATCCCATCGCACTGCACAGTTCTTATTCTTCCAGAATGGAGTTCAGTTCCATGCTTTCGTGCGAGCCTCTGGTTGGACAGATCACCCTCAGTGCGCCCGCACAAGGTCCAAGTCCACATTTGGCAGTTCGCAGGGTGTCGGGATCGACACAGAAGTACTTCCTACACCACTCCTCCCGCTCTCCCCGTGAGGGACGACTGAAGTGAAGTAGCGGCCGAGTTCCGTCATAACCGCAAGGCAGTCTGCCGTGTACTATCACCTCTCTAATAGTTGGTGCGTGCATTATTGCTCTACGATTTCATGCGTCCAACTTAGACAATGGGAAGATGCAAGTCAATATCAGTATTGGACCTGATGTCTTCATCTTCAGCCTGGTGCTTATTCTCTTGACAGTGAATTGATAGTACTCACTGATAAC
The DNA here is from genome assembly GCA_038093155.1 of Boletus huronensis. Classification (NCBI taxonomy): domain Eukaryota; kingdom Fungi; phylum Basidiomycota; class Agaricomycetes; order Boletales; family Boletaceae; genus Boletus; species Boletus huronensis. The sequence goes on along the minus strand of JBBPRS010000088.1, from coordinate 33,431 downwards.
TGATATCGCGTCGTGCCATTTCTGAAAGGCGGAGTGGGCCGCATGCGAACGCCTAGTATTCCAGACCACTCGCCGTTTCAGGCGCTCCAGGCTGGAAGATGTGTACCAAAGAACATGGCGATTGTGATCAATGGCGACTGTGATCCTGCAAAGCCACCTTTGTACGAGCTACTTGGAATTGTATAGCGAGCGTCGACTGTGCTATTAGTCCACTGATACCCACCCTGTCCTCAGACGCATCCAATCAGAATCAACGAAACACTCCTGGTTGCGCAAAATTCAGGCGGAATAAGTGAATGTAACGTGAGATACAATGTTTACCTGCCCAGTCCGACTAACCCCTAGTTCTCGGTCTGATGAGGTTGAAATTCGATAAGTGATTCGCTTTCGATGCATACCAGCCACGACTCAAACGCAAACCATCGGCAGCCAAAGCTACCAACAGTTACAATATGCACGATACGCGCCCAGGCCGCCTGGCAGTTCAGAACTTAGTTTTCATCATTCTTCTGCGTACCTTATTAACTTTCCCATTGACAATATCAGAGACTGGATGAGGCCACTACGGGTCATGCTCCCTAGCCAATCACCGAAAAAAAGATGCTCGCGGGTGAAGCTTCCTCAACGGCGAAGACATACCGGAGGAGCGATGGAAGTTTGCGTCGTATCTCAGAGGCTGCGCGATTCCATATATTTCAGATTGGAAGTAGATGTAGCAGATGAGAGGCAGTGAGATTGTTCGAGTACCAATGGGTTCGTGTTGGTTTCGAACACCCTTTTGTGCCCTTGTAGTTCAAGCGAACCATCGCCTCTTAACAAAAGACCATCACCGGTCACGCATGTTCCGAGTCTTGACGGCTTTAGCGTGACCTAAAGTTCGAAGCCCTAAACTTGTTGGAGTAGAAAATCCTGTTGTGGCAGATATCTTCTTTTTGCACTGGGATCTATCATTACGTACTTTGACACCAAGGACTTATGTGTTTGGAATAATCCAAGAAGGCTCCCTGGTTCTGTGTGCTGTGCAATGCAATCAAACCGTCTGGGAAAGGGGGATAAGCGGTGCCCAACCAATGTAACGAGGAATGGGTTACATGGTGCGTGGATGTCCGACAGCTCGAGCGAGCCTTGGTCTCCGGTCAAAGTACTGCGACAGTTCGTGAACGGAATCGTCGATCTTACCTGTTTATCGCAGTGGCGCCTCCGTCCCGCCTTGGATGGCAGTCGAACACGTCAGACGATGTAGTGCGCTCGATCACACCGACGCGCACACCGCGTTCGTAGGATCCGCTTTCAACACATCAGGATAACACTTGAGAACAAGCTCTGGCGATTCCGTCATTTTCATGTGGATATCTGTGAGACGGTCTGCCCACGATACTAGGGAAGTTGTCGTTGAGCATCCTACCGTCAACAAGGCAAGGCTGTGGGTGAGCACAACGATTCGAGCCCAAGAGAGACGCGTAGGAGGGGCGAGAACACCCAGGCTGCTCGTTGCATATGAATGTTGTGACGTGGTTTGACTGGGCGCGCAGACAAGATTCGTCTCCCATTTTATGGAGAACATTCGTCTGGAGTTTGAGCGTGGCTGATCGACAACTTGAACATGATGTGATGCACGCATTTTTCGTGCGCGGAATGTCGCGAGTTGGTCAAATGCGGATTGTACACTTGTCGTGAACCCGTAGCCGAGACATGACGAGCAATCGCAACGAGCTCGCCTAACTGGGGTCCGAGTAAGAATGAGCGTCAAAACCACCAGGCACCGAACAGGCCATATTGAGAATAAGGAAACGTGTTCATGGAGCAACTCACTTGGCGCATCACGAATAAACCGAAACATCTTGTTCCTTGATATTTCGAGGCCGACCATCGTTGAGGATGTCGTCAAGGAATACCGGTGCGTGGCGGTTCCAACGAGTGATAGAATGATGCTGACAATTCAGTAAGACCAAACGAGAGTACTTGACACTGGTCACTCTGGCTATGTATACGCAGTCGCTTTCCACCCTGACGGAAAGCATGTTTTGGGCGGGAGTCGTGATCAGGTTCGACGATGGCGCCTTGCAGACGGTCAAGTAAGTGGAAAGCAGACGGGAGCGGAGTTGAACGCCATTTGTGTGTCGAGGGATCACAAGTGGGTAGTGTGCGGGAGCGACGATGGGGCAAGTGTGTGGGATGGAGAGATGCATGAAAAGGTCATCGACGTGGAGGGCACAAAGGCGGTGTGGGCGGTCGACGTCTCTTCAGATTCGACCAGGTTTGCCACCGGGACGAGTCAAGTGGGCACCAACAAGGCGCTGACGAGCATCTGGAGCATCGCGACGGGCAAGAGACTCGTTGGCCCGCTCGAACACAGCGACAACGTCAATGGAATAAAATTCTCCCCAAATGGCGAGCACATCGCCATTGCCTGCTACAAGGGCTCCATCCGTGTTTTCGACAGTCACGACGGGAGCGAGCTCATCACGATCAAGACTGAGATACCCGAAATGGTGGCCACTCCCCTGGCGTGGTCAAATGACAGCCAGCGGATTTTTGCCACATCCCGCGACAGCAAGGTCAAGTCTTTCAGCGTCTCTACCGGGTCCCAGCTTGCCGAATCTCCGGTTCTCACTGGGGGCTCTGTCTACTCTATTGCTCTATCCACCAATGATAAGTTCATCGCTACCTTTGCAACCCCATCCATCTCGTTCCTGGACACATTGACACTGGCTCGAATTGACGCTGTCATTGAGGACAGTGATTACATACGGTCGATTGCCATCTCCCCGGACAATGGTTATCTTGCGACTGGACGGAATCATGGAAAAATCGTACTTCATGATATCGGCAAGATTCTCCCGGAGTTGTATGGTCCATTCCATGTAAGTATTTGTACCATCATAGTCCTGGAATGTCAGATAAGCCTATGTTCTGTTTCTCGTGCTGACAAGCTATGGAGGCATCTAGCCGCGAGGAAGCACAGCAACCTTCAACATCAGGCGGCCATGACAACAAATCACCTGACCCAAATTCGGTAGGAGTCTGTCATTCCCCAGGAGCGTTGCACTGATTCCTTTCGGTACGTATAGCAGGCAGATCCTGGGAAATCCAGCCCACCCGGGTCCGAAAACGGAGACGGTGATGATATCCTCGAGGTACCGGTTCATTCATTTTAGCCTCGAAGCAAATTCATACTATGGCATAGGTCGAGGTGCCCCAAAGCACGCCAGCTCCTCAATTCAACTATGACGAGGTTGGTGACCACTTCTTTCTTCTCTTATTTCCGTGTTGACTCTGCCGGAGCCATCATCCCCGGTCTCCTCTGCCCACTCCCGGGAGGATGAGATGCGACAGTCATCAAATGTGCAACCAGTGACCTCCACACGCCGAGAAGGGAATCCTGACACCGTGGAGTCATTGCGCGGCCGCTCGCTAATCAAAAAGTGGCTACAGAGGAAGAGTAACAAGGACCCCACTTCGCAGAAGCCCGGTCCACTTTCCGGAAAGTCACGCCAGCCTGCCGATCATGGATCTCCTTCCCGCTCATCGGCAAGAGTCGATGCCACAAAGGAGCGACCTTCGTGGATGGCTGCGGGACAACGTCAACGAGTGAGCACTCCTCCTTGGTAGACGATGTGTCTAACATGTCATCTTAGCGAGCGGTTGCAAAACCTGTCGTAAAAAAACAGGTTCGTTGTTCCTCGGATCTGTACACAGGGACTCATCACACGTCATAGCGTAAATCACCTACCAAGACTACTATTCCCAAGCATCCGAATGAAAATGCTTCTGGTAGCGGACAACGCACCGCGGATGCAAGAGAAACGGACCCGGTATGTCTCTTTCTGGAAATGGTGGACTTCGCCACGACAGCTCACGTCCTCTTAGGCGCAACAAGCAGACAATCCACCTCATCCCTCGGGGACGAGGGTTCATATAATGGTCGGCGCTAGTTTCCTATCACCTACAATGTTAGACTTACAGTCGATCAGCATCAGGAAGAATCAGGCTACTCTACCCTTGCGGTCACGTTTCCCACGTGGATTGTGTGTTGTCGCTCAGGTACACATGACGGGACGCATTGATCCAGGTCATTCAATGCAATACATGTAGATACTACTCTGAATCATGACTACGTGGACATCGACCATGGAGTTCTTTGAGTTCTTGTCACCTTGCAGTGGTTCATTATTCGGATTGAAGACCCCACGTGCGTAATACAGTTTGTCGCCATTGTCCGCAGTTCATCTTTATCAATCTTCGTACCCCGTGCAAGCACAATTAGCGCCGACGACGATGGTCGGCACTCTCCAAGTGCATACGTACTATTCTTTCAAGACATCTAGCGCTGGCGTGAAATCCATTGATATACTTTGCGTAGCCTTTACATCCGGAACGCCGAGTTTCTGACAGCAGGATAAGGTTTGCCAGAAATGTTGACTACATTGTCACATCTACTCTGGGTCTCCATGACCTGGTCGTTGTTCCTCATTCTTTATACACTGTCCTGAATCGCTTCGTCAACTCGTTTTGCCTACCATCCTATTCAGACGGTTTCGCCCACTGTAAAGAAACCCTGTCAAGCCATGTGAGTGGAAGCACAATTTCGCTCTTTCAGGTGCATATTCAAGTCCAAGTCAGTGAGTGCACCGTCCAGACTCGGTATCAGTAATCGGTGTATTCCATTAAAATAACGTTTGATACAGGGTTACACAAATGGGCCATGCAGGCGCCACCAGTGGTGAGCGCTCTCCGATTCACCCTTTTTCAGAATGTCCAGGGTCTGGGCGGTGATAGGGTATTCATTCATGGCCGAGTATGAGGTCATCTGGGTGGCCTTGGTGACAGTTTGATGGAATTTCCATTTCCACACATTCCTCGTTCCAGTACTCCGTTCCTTGCTCATATCATACGCTCCTGACGGATCAATGACAACTCATCTTGAATTCTGGCGTGCTACCCACGGTGTGGGTTTCCTTGATAATCAGTCTAGGATCAGAGATTCTGTACAGGTTTTTGCACTACCATATAGTCATTTGATTACTGCCTGCGACCTTCGACGCAGCAACAGGTGAGACCATGCGAGTCAGCAACCAAGACGTACCCTTCATTCCTGTAAGTTTTTGCCCGCTTCAAAACCTCCTGTTGTTTCACAGCTATGGTGTTGCAGGCACGCCGCAAGATCCAACCCCCCACGAAGCTCCTTTATTATCACGAGGGAGACCTGAGGACATATATGTGGTATATCACTGAGGACGAATACCTCAGACTCAATCAGATCTTTGTCGGCCACGATTTCCAGGAGACAGGGATGGGTGGGACAAAAGTGATTGGGCTTCCGCTCCCATGTGAAGGCTGCGGCAAGTATACAGAATTTATTGACTGGTGGGCTGGAAACCATTCCATCTCCTTCCCTTTGGCGATGCTAACTGACGATATACATCAGGGTATGGACAGCACTTCGAAGAGGTGTCCACACGCGCCAATTCATGTTCAATGCGCTCAAGAACGGGCGCCAAGGTGCGGAGACGATGCACGACGTGTATTGTTCAGAGTGCGGCTTGCTCACACCCGTTCGTTCGAGAAACAACGCAGAGGGCGGTGCAGAAGCACCGACCATCGAACTTTCCAAAGTGAGTGGTATGGCTGAAATCAGAAATGATAGTGGATATTGATGCCTCATGTCGAAGCCTCTTGATCGTTCCAAGTATGATTTAATGCCAGAACAAGTTGTGTTCAAGTCCGTGTTCGCGAATCAGCCAGCAGACTCGAAGGTGAAGTCATATGTTACCCATACCGCTTCCTTCGCTGACCCGGAGTGCATATGATGTATTTTGTAGATCGTAACCTGGGGTACGTGGTGGTTGGATAACACAGGGAGCACAGCTGCCTACCGTGCTCGGATTGCCAAGGAAAAGGCAGAGGCTAGGCTCGAGGCTGAAGGGGCCACGACAGAAGCGATTAGCACGGTTTTGTAGTATGGTGTACACCTGTCTTATATGATTCAGTTTCATGCGAGTGAATTACTGATGCGATATGAGGAATCTTTGCTTAACTTCTTGGTTCGATGCCTCTCGAGTCAATCAGTCGCTGCAATTACGCTTACGATCCACTGCCCAGCGATCTCGGTACTGGAGTGCTGTCGGTCTTCCAATTTTCCGGCATCCAGGCCCTCCCCTCTTCACGACTGCAAGCGGTGGCTCTACTCTGCATTCCGATCAATCAGGGCATCCTGAACACATGATGTAGCAGGTTGATACCATACCTTTTACAGGAGCTGTATAGAACCCTACTGAGGAGATCAATCACTGCGCACCTACCGGATCAAGAGAAATTTATGGGCCGTATAAAATCCAACCAATCAGCGTCGCAGCTCGGGTTCAGTCTGAATCACCCCGGCGCTATATCTCGATGTGGTTAGTAGTGTGGGGCAGAGAACGACAGACGTGGTAGGTTTCATCAGTTCGTAAATTCAAGTGACCCATTAGGCTTACTCCGAGCTAAAGTGGGTTCCTTCGCGTCCGTTCAATCGGGCATGGAGTTGGTTCCGGAGTGATTCACTGACGTATGTTATGACCGTTGACACGAGGTCCTGCGGAATATTTCGGGGCGAGTTTCTGGCGCCAGAATTTGTAAGGCGTAATCGACATGCATTTTGAGTGTTGAATTCATCCCTTTGCGCGCATCGCGGTATGACCGGCTGTGCAAGCTCCAATGACCAGTGGAGGGCATACTCCTTCTGTAGAGTCGGAGCGAAGAATTAATCAGCTTACTCATCAATCCAGAACACTGAATCATGGTGTGTACGACAAAACGCGGTGCGCACAGCACAACATGAAATGCGGGTGAGCACGACATAGACCGACATGCGAGGCACGCGGAACGCGGTATCATATGTGTCGCCGCTGAGCGCTGAGTACTGAGTCGTCACCCTCATGTCGTAAAACAATTACTTTTACCCCTTTTACGTCTGATATAACAATTGATGCTTTTCAGTCGCAAAATATTGTATGACTTTCCGATGGCAGAAATGCAGGAGAACAGATCAAATCAGATTAAATTTTGGCCCTATTAATCTTCTAATAAATTGTAATCTGATTCAAGACGCAAACCACACGACGGTCCAGGCTTTCCATTTTTGGCCACCGAAACAGCGATATCGCTTATGTCAGCAGCGGTGAACATAGCACCACCTGAAGGGGGAGAGGTTACTTGCCTGTCTTGATATGATGCTGCTTGGAATCTTGTCGCTCAATACGTCTTTGTCCATCCGTGCTGATGCGTCCCGGATGGTGCTGTCAGTAATCTAGGGGAGAGCAGACCAAGAGACACACGCTCAAAGTCATGTTGCCCGTCGTGGTCAAAGAGGAGAGTTTGTAGTCCCCTTGTCGGCCTTTTTCAAAAGGCTAGGGTTTGGGGATAGGGGATAACAAAATTTAAACCCCAATTAAACAATCCGGAAATGGGAAACAGTGCATCAGAGTGACGTCGACCGGAATTTCGAAGAGGGGATACGTTGCGTCAGAGCGATCTCGAGCGAGAATTTAACGGGTGTCGAGGTCGAGTGGCATGTGTGTTGTCGCTCGTCGTTGAAGAGTTCGATGACCTCAGATTCATTCGTGTGTAAACAATCTGGAAATGGGAAATGGTGCGTCAGCGTGACGTCGAGCGAGATAAAGAGGTCGAGCGGTATGTGCGTTGTCGCTTGTCCTTGAAGCTTCAATAACCTCAAATCGTTTGACTATGCTGTCTTTTTTTTCACTTACTATACACACTACACCGTAACACTGTAATCGATCGAAAATCAAAACCAAAGCGATAGTTAGTATTTAACACTTTCTAAGTCCTGGACCCGTAGATACAGACCAAGAATGCGTGGGAAATTCAAAATCGACGCCCGTGGGAAATATTGGCTTGACTTTTCTGTAACCCAACCTTAACCCCGCAAGAGGGTTACGACTTTGCTTCTCTCGACAAACAACACAACCAAAATCAGCCTCACTACAAAAACTCCAAAGCCATCTCAACGATTGCAGTTGAAAATTTTACCTGTCTGCTTATCTTAATGATGTAGTTGATTGTTAGTCCAACAAGGATTTAAAGTACCCCTGTGATCGTAGGCCGTAATAATGAGTAAATATTTTCCGTGGAAATTTCGTTCGCACCAACCTCGGGTCCAGGGATGCCGGACGATGCTATCACTGAACGAATGTGGCGGTACCAGGACCCGGGACTCAGCACACCTGGTCAACGGTAGACTATGTACATGCGGCGGTACTGAATCGGAACTCTCCTTCCCTAGCGCTCGTGCCTTCGTTGCCTATCGGCGGAACCTCGCATCCATCATCTTCCCTTCCTTGATCGTTGGGCCCATACTTTAAACGGAATGTACAATGACTACTTACTGAATCTGGTCGGGAATCATTGAACACCATCTGAAAGAGTGAGTAAAGATAGAGCCCTGTTTTATCTCACTGGCATTTCCACCCACAAAGCCAGATTCGACTGCGGTTGTTTAGGTGCGATGATTGAACATAAAGAGAATACTCAGCTCATAAGTACCTTTTTCACAGGAATTGGCTGCGCTTCGAACGAGAAAATAAATATCACCCGTCGGACTGCGGGGCGCCAAAACTACTGCGCACCCCAGATGAAGGAGAATCTGGCTGTGTGCGCGATGTCATGATACCGCCTTTCCAAGGACCAGTGTTTTTTTTAAAAAGCCTTCAATTTCAATCCACGTGGAACCAACGTAAAGTCTCTTCCCCTCGAATTTTGATAAATCTACTTGTCGCCTGATCGGTGTCTTGCGTCGTGGGTCACACTCCCTCATTTGTCGAAGGTTTGATTTCGCGAGTGTACTACAGGGCACATGGATACAGGGACCGGCAATTAATCTGTGCCGTTCATTGCATTGTATGTTCCATCGAACGGACATGTGGAAGGTCAATGCAAGGCCACTTCAGGTCGGAGGATGTGTCACCAAGTCATGGTCATCTGGCCAGATGTGATGGTTTGTTTTCTCCACAAAGGGGTATAAGAATGAGCCCAAAGTCGGTGTGAACACGGCAGTCCTCGAACAACACTACTATCTCTCATCTGCTATATCCACACACAATGTCGACCTCTGTAGGCATCATCGTATGTCCTACTATTGCAGAAACTCCACCTTGACCTTGATGACACCTGTTTCAGGGCTGGCATGACCCTTCTCAATGGCGCTCTAGGGCCTCCGAAATCGTTGGTGAGCAAGCCTTCGCTGCGGAGGCTCGACACGATCCAAGGCGGCCACCCTTTGTACGATTCTTGAATTATGGTCGGGCCATTCGGATGACACCTGTTTCAGGGCTGGGATGATCCCTCGCTGAAGTGGCGCGGTGAAGCCGCCGAAATTGTCGCTGAACATGCCGCGGTGGAGGGAACCCATCATGACACTGCTGCCGGGCCCAAGAGGCCGCCCCCCGTCGTACGGTTCTGTTATCACGAACGCTTCACGCTTATGACACTCGTTTAAGGGTTGGCATGAGCCATCGAATCTCAAACCCACTGACGTCGTCAGCAAGGAAGCCTCATCTGGGAAAAAGCCGGGCAAGCCGCCAGGAAAGCCGCCGGGTAAGCCGGACGATCCAAAGCGGCCACCACCACCACCCATTGTACGTTTCTCGTATTATGCTTGCCTTGCTCGGATGACACCTGTTGAAGGGTTGGCACGACGACTTGCTCAGATGGCGTTCTGATGCTTCTGAAATTGTCCATCAGGAAGCCTCTGGGGGTCCTAAGAGGCCTCCCCCCATTGTATGTTTTTATCACTACGGATGCTTCACGCTTATGACATCCATTTTAGGGCTGGCCTGAACCATGGCACCTCAAGGCCACCGAAATCGTCGGCAAGGAAGAGGGAACCCACAAGATCGCCAGTGACTAAGTCTTACACTCCTGATAATTGTGTCAAGTGTATCGTGTTACGTTTAGATCTTGCTTTTGATGTACTTCTAGTCTGTAACCTGCATGTTGTGTAGTCGCTCGTGGTCGACCCGCAGCGGCCGGCATGCAGCAATTGTGAATCACTCGTGTTTTCCCGTTCTTACAAGCCGATTGCTTTTCACCTGCGCCAAACTGAAACCGAAAGCTGAATTCAATTGGTATACCAGCCAATGAAGTGGATACTCGGTCGAGACCTACTTGTGGGTAAAATCCAAGGTATTGAAACAATAAGATATCTGCGCTTGCCATGTCCTCTCTCGTCTTGACACACAGACGGTGGTCATCGTGATCTATTCATTGTCCATATTTCTTCGCTCTCGCGCGTATTTCCGAGTCGTAGGGTGCGACCGCACATACTCAACGAGGGACTACACGGAGCTGGCATACAAAGTCACGTAGTGATATGCCCGCGGGTTTCTACCGATCTGTATGTAGCTGATTTATGGTATCTGTAAACATATGATGAGATCCGTTGCACGAATCTCTTGCTCGGATCAGCCCAAGGTACTTCATGTCAACGTCGACTTACGCCTACTCTCCGGTTCAACAGAAAGCGAAGCAAGACTTGATCAGAGCCAGACAACTTGAAATGACGTTTGTGACGGACCTTGAATTACTCCTAACCCTCTGCATAACGTCGATCAAGGTTGAACGATCCCCGTGGACTTTCCTGAGAATCTGGGAGGGTCAATAAGAAGCCAGCTTGGAACGAGGAGATCGTAGTCACGTCAGTGATGCCGATGCATGCGCTTTGGTCTGCGGGGAAGAATGTCGAAGGTAAGACTATCAACTACGTCGTGGACGATACAGGGTAGTGCCCCATATCTTTAGGTAACCGTCAACACGCTGGTTCAACGTTGAGGATCATGCTTCCATCATGGGAATTGAATGGATGCCTCATGTTCCTTGTAATTTCGCCATAGGAGTTGCGCCGCGATACTGTCCTCGCCTGTTTAGGAGGATCGTCGAACGCATTTCAAGCCAGATAAATATGCATGCACTCGACCCTAGCTTTCCAACGCTCTCGCCCACTTTCTCAAGTTCGCCATAAAACATGCCCGACCTCACCATCATCAACAACCTCGACGAACCCATTCACGTCGCCTTCTTCATCACTGCGCCGACGCACTGGAAAAACAACCTTCAGCCGGGCGAACGTTGGACGACGCACCTCCCAACCATCCCGCTCTATTTTCAGGCACGCTGGGTCGAACGCGTAGACTATGATGGCGGGACCGTTTATCGGTCACGCGAGTTTTGTCCAGAGGAATCATGGGAAATGGGTGCAACCATTGGAACGGCGTGTGCAATGGGGACGGCGTCGGTCGTAACTGGCATCACGTCCGTCTTCACAGGTTGGGGTGAGATCGGTCTGCCCCTCGCAGCGCCACTCATGCTTGCGGCAAATGCCGGTGAGAATACAACACGTATGCGTAACAGGGGTTATTGAACGCCATTCTTATTAGGCGGGGCTAAATACGCTTCGATGGGCAGTGATACCAAGCTTTGCGAGACGCGGGTCTGGGTGCCATGGTTCGAGCACAAGGAATATTCAGTGAGAGTGGTCGGTGGGGGTCACTGTGGCCTATGGGATGTAAGGGAGAACAGGCAGGCGTAGGACGCCGCTGCCAAGTACTGTATTACTACGAGTCTTCATTTTCTACTCTGGTCATGCTGGATTAACTGGCCCACGATTTCGGCGAACATGTGTCACATTGGGGTCATACGGAGAAAAGCTGAACCTACTTCGAATCGGAGTGAGCATGGTGGAGTCGAAGAAACAATCGATATAATCATCCTAAATCAACATGAAATATCGAGTACAAGATATAAGTATGCGACAGATAGATAAATGAACAAGATATACAGACCCTGTCAAAACTCTGTCTCTTGGGGACGTACAATGAGCTTGCGGGCACTGACCTCGCCGCATTCAAGCCTCCCCAGCCCTGCCTTCACGCCGTTCAGCCCACCCGGGAGCACTTCCACCACATTCGGCTGCAATAGGCACGTCCGGCATTATCAGCTTCATCAACAGATGTATAAAGAATCCAACATCCCCGTACCTTAATCTTGCCCTCCGCGAGCCACACTGACAACTCGCGCATGAAGCGCTGTCCAAACTCACGCACGCCTGGGGTCGTTACCTCAAACGATCCCCACGCATGCAATACCCTTTTTCCGCTCGCTGGATCGTGCCTGGGTAAGGGTTGGGGTTGAAATACCTCGGTGAACTTGCCGCCCGACGCAAGGGAGTCGTATGCAACTCGTTGTGTATCCTCACGAGAGATTGCATCAAATGCGTAGAGCAGCGGTGTACCGCTGCAGAGCTGTGCGATGCGCTCGTTCAATACTTCCTTGGATAGGTGGCGATCTAGGACGTGCGTGGCACCGAGGGATTGGAGGTATTCTGTGTTGTGTAAGGACGCAGTGGTGATGATCGGAGAGAATCCGGAGAGCCTCGCGAGTTGGATCGCTGAACATGTGCTTACATCTCAGTAGGCGTACAGGGTTGAGCTTGTTTCGAACGTACCATATTGGCCGAGCGAACAACCGCCTGCCATGATGAGGATCGGTTGGCCAGCGTATTTACCAACTCCACCCTCGTTCTCGAATGGGACGGTGAAGCCGAAACCATGGGGTTCCGGAGTATATGTTGGAATTACAAACGGGAGTATGCCGATGCAGATTGAGGCAGCTTGGTCAAAGGTGATATTGTCGGGCATCTCAAGGCCCGCGTTAGAAACGGTTTCATCGCAACGGATGCCCTCGTAAATACCTTTCCAGCAAGGTCCGCAGAAATAACTGTATACTCTTGGAAGGCCGCGTACTTGCTTTCGAAATTGAACTTTGTTGCGTAGAATCTAGAAAGGTTCATCAAAATGGAAATAGACAACCAATGAAAAAACAATGATTACACTTTGTCTCCGACAGCGAGATTCGTGACGCCCTCCCCGACCTTTTCGACAATACCTGCACCTTCCTCACCGATGACTACTGGAAAGTTCTTCATCAGGAAAAAGCCTGTCTTGGGGAAATGCCAATCCATCGGATTAAGAGAAACAGCATGGTTTTTGACGAGAACGTCACCAGGACCAGGCTCGGGGATTTCGTTGCCGGCAAGGACGAGATCCTTGCCAAGTTTATTAAGCCAGAGTGCTTTTTGAGAGGCCATGAGTGTCGGAGATAGGGAAATTATTCTGTACGGTTGTTCGACGCGCAGTAGCAGGATAGTTATATATTCCTGGAAAGGGGTATATGGCAATTGATGACACGAGCGTCATGACACGGATGACCTAGAAAGATTAGCAATGTTTTGGTTTCTCAGATACGCAGACATGTTAATTCACCTTTGCGATGCAACTGGCAGTCTAGCGGCCAAGCATGCTGAGTCACTGTAAATGGGATGAATCATGGATGTGCAAAGAGGATGACCAGGGAAATGGACACTTGAAGCCATATGGTCAGAAGGATGACGCGAAAGTGCTGACGTAAAATGATCAATTTTCCGTCTCTGGTTAAGGTTAGGTTCCGGTCCAGGAACACAAGTGTTTTGTAAAGTGAATATCCTACGCTCTTAGACTGTCGAAGGACGTCTGAATGTTTCCAGCTTTAGACGAGAGTAACGTCCGCTCATGAAACTTTGAAGAGTCTGACCATACAACAGAGTGCAAATCAACGAGATACAAAAATCCACTCTCCCAACGCACGCCGGCCCTGCACAGTTGGCCCAGCTTCAATACTTGTAGTACTTCTCAAGGTCCTCCACCAACCTCCCCAGCCTCCCCCCTTCCAAGTTCTTCATCGTTTCCGCTTCCGACGGGTAAAGTGTATCCAGTACAAACTTTACCCTCCCCGCAACCGCGAGATCAAGAAAACAGGGTTCCTCCCCAAACGCAAACGGTCCATCCAACGTCCCTTGCCCCGACTCCGACTCCGAGTCGCTTTGACGGACGTACAGCGCCGTCACCTTGCGCCATGTACCCCTGATCGCTTCGATGCCTTGCCTCACTCGTTCTGCGCGGTCTTCTGGGCTCGCGGAGCATGCATCGACTAGCGTCGTCCACTCACCGCCGAGGCGTGCAGCACGCGTTTGGTAATAGTATGCCTTGCTGACCGGATTGAGGCGTTCGCCACCTAGGATGAGGAACACGAGTCGTGGTGCAAGGTCGCGCCGGGCACTCTCCCTTGACCCAAACGAGAACGCGTCCCCGACGTTATCCATTGCCGCACGCGCCGCGGGAGTCAGCACCTTTGGTGTCTCGGTGTACGTCTCGTCCAAGTATGTCGCAATCGCGAGGGAATCCACGATCAAGGCACCCGTGTTTGGGTCCTCGATTGCAGGTAGGGTGTATGGTGGATCTGAGATACCTTTGGACTGGAGCAGCCCTGCGATGTCGGGGAGCTCGACCCAGACGGTCGTGAATGGCAATCGTTTGTATCCGAGGCAGTACCTGACAAGGTTGTTGTTGGACAACGACGACGGCTGATAGGGAGTTGAATGCGTACCTCGTCTTCATGGTATTCGGCGACCAGGGAAGGCCCGGGGTGATGCATGGAATATCGTAGAGGATGATGGGTTTCAGTTCACTGGATGACATGGCTCTAACACCAATCTTGTCTGAGTTCAGCACTCTATGAAAATCGTGGATATTCTTACTCACCGAGTCACCGGCAACAAGTTAAATTCGCGGTGTGGCATCTGCTGTGCACATTAATATAGATGTACAGAAACTCCACTCCAACAAGCTCAGGCACGATGCAGGTGATCCGAAGAAACGTCATTCAAAGCTTACCGCGGCGTCACGGTCGCTCTGCATACCACCGTTCCAAACACCTCAAACGTGGCAATACCTCGCTCGCGCTCTCACCCCTCTTGAGTGCCTCCCTCACCCTCTCCGCTAACTGACGACTCCTGTCCCAATCCATCTTGACATCTTCCTCCGTCACACCTACTCCATCACCCGCTCTCCCCTCCATCTCCATTCCATACTCCAACGTCGATGCCGAGGTAAAGACAATCGTGGATGTCGACGTTGCTGCCCGCTCGAGTGCTCGACTCCGAGTCTCCCGCCTCGACGCCTGCGCGCGTACAACGAGGTCCGGGCGTGCCAGCCGCAATTTCTCTGTGATCCGCTTTCTCTCTGCGCGTTCGGCGCGTCGCGCAGCTGTCCGTGGGCTTGCAGGTGCGTCACTTGTGCATGCACTCGCATCGAGTACAATGGCGCTCGCGTGGGTAGAGTGGCTTTCCGCTATGACGACTGTCGACGTCCGCTCGACCGCCAACACCGGTGCACGCAGGATCGCCGAGGTCGAACACGGCATTGGCCTTGGGTCAAGCTGTCTAACGCTTGCTCGAGGAGTAGGCACACCACGTCCAGGTCCACTGAACGAAGCCGTCTTCTTAACATAATTGGCCCTGTCCTCAACACGCTTCCTCACGGGAAACGTGATGGTGGCTGTCGCCGTCACAGCCGCAGTCACAGTCGGTGCCGGGGAGCTCCGCGGGAACTCCCCCAAAACCCCCTCCACTTCGAGAGCGGAAGACGTCGGTGGGGAGAACGCTTCCTTATCGCCCCTGCTCGTCACGGAAGGAACAGTGGGCGTACGAGTGTGCCCAATGGAAGATTTATGTGGTAACTCGCAGGTCTCGTCTCGTCCACACAATGTCAAGTGCGTGCTCTGTGCTTGGACGAGTTTACCCCCAGCAAGCTCGGGTATGTCATCCTCCCCCTCCTTCATCTCTGACTCCTCTGGTTCAATTCTTCGGCGTTTCAGCGGCGGAACTTCGCCGACGTTCTCCCCGTCCACCATTGCGTGGACATCGTCTACATCTTGAGTAACTGATAAATTCCTCCCGTGCGCCCGTGGCATTGGTTGGCGCTGGCTCCGATGTTCATTCAGAGGGTGAGATGGCACGAAGTCCTGAGATGGATCTGAGAGAACAAGATTATCGAGGCAAGCAAACGGTTGTGAACCTGACCCAACCGCCTCGTTCGTCTGTTCCTCCAGAGATTGACCAGAAAAGCGAGTGTCGTCAAAGGACACAAATGGCGACGTGCACGGCGACACGAACGATGTTAGTCGACAAGGTTTTGAATTGACAGGCGGGAGGACAATCTCCGTGGGAGCTTGTTCAATAGAAGGATTCGCTGGTATCGGCAACGGTAGACCGCTCTGCGAGGCGTGCTCGATCGCACTTTCCTTCCCCTTATTACTTCCTCCCAACCGTCTTTCACGGAGAAGAGGAGACGAAGTTGGCGTAGGGAGCGTTCCTATGTCAGCTACCGCCTCCACTCGGACCTGGAACTGAGATTGCGGCGAAGGCGATAACCATGTCTTATAGTCCTCCAGTTCCCCAACCCCAAACAGCTTCCAGGCAATCCTTGCATGATCGTCTGACCCACCGTCGTCTGAAGAGTCGCCCGAATCATCGCTCCGCGCATACCACTTCGGGGTCCTAGGCGCTTTACCTGATAATGACGCTAGTCGACTGGGTCCGGCCGCAAGTCCATTCTCTTCTTCATCCTTTTCTAGGACAGCATCGTCGTCTTCGTCTTCGTCGACGCATCGACGCGTCCTCCCAAGACCTTTTCGTCTCCTGGTACCTATCCACGCGTTTAATACCTGCGTTCTTGCTTTCTTTTCGCCCTTGTCGCCCCACTGTTCAGCGGCATCACTAGGGCCGATCAAGTTTGAATATGCCGTGTCCACGTGCCCGCCCCCGCCCGCTGCAGAGAGCACTCCTGGGTCGTACTTCGTAGAGGGCCCTGGAAGACTGGTCACGCTGGAGTGACATGTCAGAGGGCAGGGAGGGACCATAACAGACACCAAGCAACCAGGTGTCGACGCCGGGGAAAGACATCCCGAGAACATCTTGGACATGGCACCCCAGTCGAGACCGTGGAGGGAAGGGTTGAGCGTGTTTGGTACAATACGAAGTGGACGGAAGAGCGTCACGAAATTCATGAGTTCAGGAAGGGACGAGTGGCGAGACAAGGGAACGAGCTTCAAAGGGTACGAAACGAGCGCATATAATCAGTGAAATTGAGGATCCAGCTTCGGGTCACATTGTGACTTACCAACGAGTCTACGTTTTCGCCTCTCAAGACTCGTCGCCTGACGTTAGCTTGGTAGCCCTCCCAGCGAGCACAGCTCATGTTTACTGCATTCACATAGACCACTTTCTTCCCTTCTTTGCTGAGCGGTGCCACAGCGCCTTTGGTCCCATAGTCATAGGGAGGGACGTCCACAAAGGGACAGCGATCAAACCGTTCACACGCATGAAACCTAGTAGAAGCAGCGTCGCGCGTGCCAAGGGCGCGCAAGAAAGGATCTGAACCATGTGAATAAATCGAGTGTTTGTATCGATCAAGGTGAATCTGTGGTGCCAAAAACCGTAAGCAGTGCATATATGCGTGCAATTCGAACGAAACAGCCATGTAGAATAAAATATACAAAGCATATACGAAGAGTTTCGATGGTAATGCAAGGTAGAAATGAAACTAAGTACCTTGCAATGAAACGCGTGTGCGATAGCCTTGAGGACGTCCTCATAGCCCCAAGTCCAGGCGTTGATGAAAAAGTGTGTGCCTGACGGGAATAAAGCAATTAGTTCGACGATGCCTTGAACTGCGCGCTCCTGCAGACCACAAGTGAGAATCCAAAGGGATGAGACGGACAATAAGACAAACATGCCTTGCTGGGCACGACGACGGGAGAGAGTAAGCAGGCAGTATCTAAGTAGATAGCCTCGAGTGTCTTCACGAGACCTGTCGCTTCTGCGTGTATGCCCTCCCTTCGAGCAACAAATATTCGGAGATCTTCTGAAGAGCTAGCTAAGTATGGCTGAAGGAAGTGATTACGTTGGATGGAAGAGAGAAACCATGGTTCAGCTCTGAAATCGCCGGTGTGAAGGACTGTCCCACGAGGACCTTCAATCAAGAACCTAGTCGGAACAAGTCAAGATAAACGTGCAAAATTGGGGGGACAAGGACGAACATGACAGAACCAGGACAGTGATTTGCATCGATAAGAGTGATCGTCACATTCTCGCTGTCAGAAACGTCGAATTCTGTGGGTGTATTGAGCGGTATCGCGTGCTGTTGAACGTGTCGGTGTCACAGTATTAGAAAGAACAGGCAGCATACTAAAAGGTCACTTGAACCAGTAAAGAATTTCTGGCCATTGGGCATCATGTATGGGTCAACCTTGAGGTGTCCAAACGTCTTTTTTTTCTCTGCACGATACTGATGGTCGTGCAACGAGCGTTCTGCGTACACCTCGTGACGCAGCAACATCTCCTTCGTGTCGGGTGAACATATTACACGGTATGCAAACGACTTTGAGGCGAGACCGACGATGTGGTCCGAGTGGGTGTGTGTCAAGAGATGAAGGGGCGGTCTATTGTACGGTGGGGGTAATTCGTCGAGAGTGTCTGTAAAGTTGTCGACGCGAATGGGGTATGGAAGTGCAAACGAGTGGTAAGGCGTTCCAAGGGGCATTGTCAGAACAACATGAAGGAGGAGCACAGGGGCTGAGGATTCCGACATAACAAAACACGCTCCAACACGTGAAACGGCACGTGATTGATAACCCCAATTAGTCTTTCTTTCATTATTCCCTGATCTACAATTTGTATGTTCTCCCCATAGATCTCATGGTAGTGTTGATATGCTTGAGCAGATTCAGGCTTTGAGCAAGATGATTCGAGTCTAGCATCTCATCGGTGAAGCTGATAGGTGCGCAAGTGACCCTCAATCTCGTCAGATATGCACCAATTAAATGCAGCTTCATCCGGTGAAGAATGTTGTCCTGTGCACTGCTGACTTGTCGCGGCCACTGGCTCCAGCAGTTCACAGGTATGATACTGTCCATCCGCCACGCATCGTGGTAGCAGACGCTGACAAAATAAGTTCATCCTTCTTAGAGTTTGCCATTTCCACTGACGTTATTGTTCCGTGCTATTTATTCGGCCCAAGCTAGCAACGTTGTGAACTTTGAATCTCGTTCGGCAGGACCGGCGTAGTGTCATAGACTCATAGCAGGCCCCTTTATCACCATATGAGGCGCTAGAACGATCCGCAGCTTTTAGAACACGTAACCACAGGCACCTGGCCCTTTCTTATAAAGAGTTGATCTCGAACTCAGAACAACAAAGACCTCTCTTCCCTCAGTTCATCTCTGTGAGTTTTGACATTGCTATAACCCATCATATAAGTGATTGATTATTTCCATAGGCATTCGCAACAATGACTAATTCTGTCTATGCTGCCGCACCCTTCGATCACGCAAAGGCGGACATCATTTTACGTTCATCCGATAACATTGATTTTCGCGTCTTCAAGCTCTTCCTCTCTCTCGCGTCCCCGTTCTTTGAATCCCTCTTCGAGATCCCCCAACCTGCGGAAGCGAATGAGGACCAGGAGGTCAAGGATGGTCTTTTTGTCATTCCTGTAGCAGAGGACAGCAAGACCCTCGATGCCCTCCTCCGCTTCTGCTATCCATGCACCTTGGCAGACGATCCTAAGTTAGAGGTGCTGAGGGATGCTGTGGATGTCCTCGAAGCAGCCAGAAAATACTCTCTCGATGCCATCGAGAAGAAAGCTCGCCAGGCAATTTCAAACCCCAAAATCCTTGAGGCGGAGCCGTTGCGATCTTTTGCAATCGCGCATCGAGGACGCTTGCGGGAGGAGACTCTACTTGCTGCAAAGTACACGTTGACGCAGCCGCTCATCCCGCCATGGTTCCAAGAGATAGAGATGATCACTGCAGCGGATCTGCTTGCTCTGCTGACCTACCACCAGAAATGTGGAGAAGTTGCATATGCACTGCGGGCCAATCAATCGTGGATCACATCTCACTATGTGAGCGCTGAGGCCTGCGTCTGGTTGTCTGGCCGATCCCGGTACAACGACCATTACGGTAACACCAACTATATGAACTGTTCGTGTCCAAGAGCGCCTAAGTCCAAATCTGTGCTGTTTGGCAACCCGTCTCTTCAATGGTGGGATGATTTTATGGAGGAAACATTCACGGCACTGCAGGACAAGCCGTGCAAAGCAACCGTGCAGGCTACTGCAGAGAAGACAGTTCAGACCGTCAAAGCACGAAACTGTCAATCATGCTCTGCTACAGTGACCGAGGGCATGCGCGACTTTTCGGATTTATTTGTGAGGAAGGTAGAGGAGGCAGTATCTGAGGTAAGTTGTCCCCCCCAGCAGTGATTCTTCGCAGGGTCTGATAGGCTTTTACTTGACAGATCGAGCTGCAGTTGGAGTTCTAATGAATCGCTAGTCAAGGAGAGGCTTTTGATCGTACCTGTGCCCGGGCCCAAGAGTTATTTTTGTATAACATGATATCTACCCATGCCCAAAATACGTCGGATTGCCATTGGAATTTGGCACCGACTACCTTCCGCATGAATGCCAGGTCTACATGCCCTACGGAGCCTGCGTAGCTAACCTTGGCCAAATTCGAAGCTGCCTGCCGCACGGAGGTAGGTCTGACAGTAGAGCGGCCCGGAAGTCGTGGGAGATTTGACAGCAATGGAACTCGAACTTGAAAGCACCGTGGACTTGAAGCGTAACCAGCTTCTCGACGCCCTCGGTCAACATGTCTTCAATGATCTCCCTGCCCATCTCGTTCGGACCAGCGACATGAAGCTTCTCTCTCGGATCGACCTCTGGGAGGACCTTCGTTCCCGTATTCAAAACCTGTCAGGTGCCGATCTCTTAGCGCTTCGTTCGCCCAAGGTCTGTACAACGATCTAATCTTTCTTCGTCTCTCCGATCATATTGTGTATATGAAACCATGTTCATCTTGCATATATATATCTATGACTCCGTTCGGTTCCTGATCGTTACATTCCTCGCAGGAGGACGCTGAAGCGCGAGTCAAATATGCCATCTTCTCACATCGCTGGGGTGCCCACGAACCACCATATCAACAACTCTTGCGGGACGAAAAATGGATGGACGATCCCACTCCCATAAACAGCCCCGGCCTTCTCAAACTCCTTCGCTTCTGTGACAAGGCGCGCGTGCACGGCTGTCCCTACGCATGGTCGGACACGTGTTGTATCGACAAGTCGAGCAGTGCAGAGCTGGAGGAGGCCATCCGCGCTATGTATAGGTGGTACAGAGATGCAGAGGTGTGCATCGTTCATCTCGCAGCTACAGACACCCTGGCAGATTTCGAGCACGAACCGTGGTTCACACGAGGGTGGACGCTTCAAGAGCTTCTCGCACCGAAACGGATCACGTTTTACAACAAGGACTGGGCTTCTATTTCTGTCAATAACGTACGCCCCGCCAAGTCAAGAAATGATAAAGAGGACTGGCGGGTATTGGGTGCTGTCAGCAAAGTGACGGGTATTCCCGCAGGGGATCTGAGGCATTTTAGACCTGGATGTGAGCGTGTCTCGGAAAAGATGAGGTGGGCCTCTCTGAGGGAGACGACGCGAGTGGAAGACATTGCGTATGCACTTCTTGGGGTCTTTGACATCACAATGCCGATTTCGTACGGGGAAGGGCAATGGGCATTTCATCGGCTGATGGAAGGCATCGCACAACGGTGTAGTGAACCAGGGTTCTTTGCATGGGCGGGCGATGCGTCGCCTTATTCCCTCGCGCTTCCTTGTTCCCCCGCGTCCTATGGGATGCCAGTACTTGACGTTCAGACGGCGACTGGCCTCCGGCTGACGGGCTCTGTTTTTGAAGAAGTTGGCGACCGATCATACTCAATCACGAAACTTGGGTTCCAGGTCAAGCTGCTTCTCTTGCCCGTGCGCTGGATCAAGCACGCACAAGGCTTGGGGTATACCCTTTCGTTTGCAGAGGGGACATTCTTGGAGACCAATCCCAGTCCCACTCTCTCGCAGGCGTATTACGAGATTTTCAAGCCAGAACAATGTGTGCTTGGGGTTGTGAACTATACGCGGGTCGAGGGCGATCGTGGGTTGCTTCGGGTGGGGGAGCGATATTTTTGTCTCCTGTTGAAGTCGAGCGGGAGCTCAGATTACATTAAAGCACGCACGGATCAGGTGCTTGTCTGGCATTGCGTGGAGGGTGTTACGAAAGACTTAGAGGATGTCTGCTTGTTGAACACCCTTAGTTGCTATGGTCGCGATATCACTGCTTAATGGGCTCCTCGCTTCCCTGATACCACAACTTGTGCTTCATGTGTTACCGGTTACCTTTAGATAGCTTCACATCGACAAAACCTTTATGTTGCAAGCGAGGTCAGAAAGCTGTAAAAAGCGAGGAATGCGGATGACGCCGAGGGACGATCTTGCACTCCCAACCAGCAGCTCTCCAAAAACTGCCAGTGAAGGTCATCGATAGGCCTGAAGCTCGGACGCGCGGGGGTTTTTCCCTGATATAAACTTAGCACAATGTGTGCTGCCCTGCGAAACTCAAACCAAGGCATTTGACCAGATAACACCTGTCGACCATCATCCAGCCGCATGAACGGCACGCAAACGATCGACTTACCAAAAGTCCGTTACATCCAAGGGAGAACACGTCCATCGCCGTGCCGATGTCGCCCGATTGTTCTTGCAGTAGCTCGGGTGGCATGAATCGGATAGTGACTGCGTCACGAAAATCCAAGTCTGCGCGAAGGTATGGAAGTCGTTCTGCTATTCGTTCTGGGACAGTCGAGAGACCAAAGCCAGACAAACAGGCATTCTGCTTTTCGTCGATGAGGATGTTGGTCTGATGTCCCTCAGTGGGGTTGTCGTGACGGTGCTAGTGTTGGACAGGTGACGTACAGGGGTAAGGTCACCATGTATCACTGGCAATGAATGGACTGAAGCAACGTGAATCATAGAGTGGACCACGGCTGACGAAGCAGAACGCACGATATTCTAGTCCACTCGAGATATCTACGAGCTGCAACCGACGATATATATGAGGTCTGAAAGCGAACATCTCAAGTTTAAAGCGCGCACCAGTTGTAGTCTAAATTCGGTGGTCATTGTCGCGTCGTTCTGGAGTAAAAACTGGTACAGAGTTCCGTTGGGCATCCATTCAGAGACGAGGGCGATGAAGGGGGTAAATCCGGTAGTGATACCAAGAAATGGAAGCACATTGGGATGATCGAGTCGTCTCCATATTTCAAGTTCTCGACGTATTTCGAGAGATACTTGCCGGCGGGCACCGATAGGCTCCCGAGCGAACAGTCGCAAGGCTTTGACAGCAACCTGCGCGAAGGTGAGCGGGTGTCACATCAATGCAAGTTTCAAAGGCGTGTCCAACCAGTTTCGAGCCAAAAGGATGGTGATATGTGCAGCACCATATATCTGCGAAAGCCCCGCCAGTGATGGCGTGCTCACCAAGTCGCACTATATGCTGGGTGAGATCCGGGGGAAAGTCAGCAAATGTGATGCTGGGGAATCGACAATTGAGATGAAGGTTGAGATTCGGAAATGCGCAACGAACTTGTTCATGCAGGACATCTTCTAGCTACCGATTAGCTTCTCCAGGCATTCGTACAACAAAGCTTAGCAAGTAGTGCAACTTGAAGTTACTACTTCCAGATGTGACTATGGTCGTATTATGTAATTCCGGTTGGCTTGGACCGATCCATCATGGTCCCTCTGAGTCCCCGGGCCTAGCACCTTCTTCATGATCTCCTCCAGCGTAAATACATGCTCCTCAACATCTCCCATCTGGTCTAGGACCTCCAATGAGCATTTGAGCAACCAAGAATCGCGCGACTCTCTCGTGTTCCCCCGTCACTGTGTAGTGATGTCTTGCTCATCTTGCGGGTCGGGCAGGTTCCAATAAAGATCTCGGGCACGTCAAACCCTGCTACTGCATGCGCCTGGCGAGATTACGTCATGGTTCGTCTTCCAATGCGCGAGCGGATCCACCTCCTCTTCGGATGATACTTCCGTTTCCAAGCCAAAGGTATCATGGGGTACCACGTCGTCAAACCGCACGTCGCTGCACACGAATATGCGCTTGCTCGTCTCGTCTTTGTGGACCTTATGTTTGATGGCCAGTGGCAGAATAAGATCGAGAAATTAGTGCTCATCCGCCGCTCTGCATTCGCCGTGGCAAAGATGGTTTCGCAAAGCGAAACACGCTTGGACTCTAGATCGACGACGACGAATTCGAGGGAATGTGATCAAGCAGAGAGGGTGAGAGCGCACGCCAAACCGGTTGCACTGCTAGTTCTGATTCGCATCTTTGTAAGTAAATTTTTAGTGGATCTCATAAAACCTGACACGTCACAGGAATTATCTGAGTGCTCCGAACTTGGATAGACGTTCCGGCTTCGAGACGTTTTTCGTGCAGACACTCCACTCCACAACTTTGTGCAAGCCCTCCTCAGGCTTCACATTCCTTTCTGATACCCATCCACACGACATGTCATCATCCTGTCAATGCTTGCATCTACTGTCCTCTATATCTACTGCTCGAGGATAGCATACCAAAGTCGGGATGATGTCATGTTGTGTAGATGGGTATCAGAAAGGAATGTGAAGCCTGAGGAGGGCTTACTCAGACTGTTAACTTCCTGATCACACTTTAACTGGGAATATCAGATTTCTCATTGCCTCTCCTCCACTTCCTCCATTCCTCCATCCTCTGTTCTCTCTCCAAACCCGTCTGTCTCTATCCTACGTCACTCACTGACATTACTGCTTTCTGCAGACTCCTGTCTTGTCCTCCTCCGTCTCTCCATCCTCGTTCCTTCTCCAAATCCAACCGCCGTCTCTAACCGCTGTTGCTGATCGTCCCTTCCTGTCTCGTCACTCCCACCTCATCATCTATCTAATCCCGTTCTTTCTCCGAACCCGACCGCCGTCTCTAACCCCTGTTGCTATCGTCCCTCGCCTGTCTCGTCACTCCCACCCAATCTACTTCCATCTCTCTAATCCCGTTCTTTCTCCGAACACGACCGCCCCATCGCTCATCCCCACTAGCCTATTTCGTAACTCCCGCCTCATCTATGCGCGGTTTATTGTTTCTCGATGCAGTTTTTTGTATTTATTGATTTTCTGGGACAATCGTACGTGTTTTCTCTGTCTGATGACTTGAGATGCGTTGAAGTTGTTTTCGTACCTTGCATATCTGATTGTCGCGGTTGCTACCGGGAGCAGTTCTTTGCCGTTGATTTCGATTATCATGTTGGGCGTGACGTATGGGTTGTAGGTAGGCTTGCGACTCGGCCCCGCAGGGTGTTTGGGAGGAGCATGACTGCAATGTCATCGGCGTTGATTTTCACCATCAAACGCGACTTTATGCTCGTGGGCTGGATGAGCATCTATCTCCTTTCGTGCGTCATTTCTCGTTATCTCGCTTCTACTCGGATGACTGACGCTATGAGGACAAGATATTCGGTGTGTTGCGGAAGGTGTCGTCATGGACTCCGGTGTGATACAATCCTATGTACTAGTTCTATCCTTACCTCAATTCGGAAATATCACGAAGGACTTGGACTTGCTCGTATAGGTTCTCTATCTGTCAATCATGAGGTGACATTGCAAAATTCGAGTCATAACCATCGCGGCTTTTCCTAGGCTTCGTTGGCGGACAGGTAATCAGAACGATGAGGTGAGGGCAAATTCGCCTTCCGGACTGTAGTCTGTCCCTGGGGCCAGCGAGAGAACAAAGCGATGCAGCAACATATTTTGCAACAGCCTGTGCATCCTTACAAGCGCCGTGTTTCGTCAGCTCATGGAGTTCCTCCCTGCAATCCAGCTCACGCTTGCATGACCGTTCGAGAGCTCCCTCTCCCTTCCTTTGCCCTTGAACACACCCCCTGCCCCCATTTCCTTTCCCACTCCCGTCCCTATCGCCCTGACGCCATCTACACCATGACCCGCACCGCCTTCGAGCATACCCACCAAGCGCCGGATCATCTCCCCTTGCACCTCCACCGAGCTGCGCAGCTCTGATATCTGCCGACTGAGCTCCGTCTGGTTCTGAGCCAGCTTCCGATTGGACAAATCACGGTCGCTGCGGATGCCCAAGGACGCGTCCGACTCTGGATCCAGATTCAGATTCGAGTCTTGATCTTCATCGGTCTGTTAGTCCATCAAGCAACACGTGGCGATTCAGCAGCGCGCGTTAGAGTGCGACAAGCCCGACAGGGCGAGATGGACTTACTTCGTGTTGCGTCATTTGCTTCCACACGATGCTGAATTCCCGCCCGAGCACGAAACTGGGGAGGGCGATCAGGAGCAGGCCAAAGGCGAGGAGTGGGACCGTGACCAAACGGCCGAGGATGGAACGTGGGGTTATCTCGCCGTAGCCCACCGTTGTGATTGCTGTTTTTGGCGGCGTTGACGTATCGTTTAGAAGACACGAAGGAAAATAATAATAGAAAATCAAGAGTTTGGGAATGGCTAGTAAATGAGCGAACGTAAGACTCACTGACGAGGACGAACCTGGTAACAAGAGCAAGTAAGGAAAAACGAAACATAAGTTAGTGGGTCAAAAGGGACTCTTACCATGCAGCTGCTGGTATGGACTATTTGATGATATTCAGAGTTAGCAGAGCGGTTCGGGGTTCCGTTTTAGACGGGCTTACAGCGAATTGGGATGGATCTCCATCAGCATTAATGAATGTCTCGAGTGTATCGTCCCATGTTCCTCGCTCGACAAAGTACCTGCACAAATAGATTCGATTTAGGGTAAAGGGTGGTCAAAAATGACGTACAGGAGTGTACTAAAGACCGTGAGCAACATCGCGATGAAGAAGCTCAGCGCGAGGAGTGCATGGTGCGATCGTCGAATGGCAAGATACATGACCTCGATCGTTCTTTCATAGCGGGTGGGAGGTCAGACACACAGCCAAAAAAGGGCAGCCCCATCGACATGCTTACAAAAGAATTGTACTGTTGTATCTGAAAGGTCGGAACACTCGCAGGAGACGGAACATCCGAAGGATGGAAAACCGAAACAAGATAGACTGAATGGGCCATAGAACCTGAGCTGTCGATGAAACGGGGTTGAAAAGCGTACGGTGTCTTGTTGTAACATTATTTCGATGTAGTAAGGCAGTATAGCCAACGCGTCTATGACACCATAGAATGCTGTTTATCGTATTCCACGCATGAGGAACGGATGATCAAGATTGATTAATGGGGCAACGTACAAAACATCCATTTAACAAGCGTTATCCATGATGAACTCCAGGCGAAAAGCCGAACGCAGTATTCAACGGTGAATAACAGTACCAGGCTGGTTTCCACTCCGAACCACACACGAGGAGAGATGGAATGGAAACTCGGGACAGTCTCCAGAATGGTCACGATCGCCGAGAAGACGATAAGGGATGTCGAAGCAAAGTGTACAAGGAAAGCGGAGGACGAAGAGGTAGGTCGTTCGAGGAGCTCGAAGGCTGCGTGTTTTCTGGGAGATTTGACGGGATCTGGTCCACCCTCAAAGGAAGCAGAATTGGGAAATATCTCTTCGACATTCTGCGGGGAATGTGATTGTGTGTCTTCAGTCAAAAATTGAGCGGCTACGGGTGATATGCGGGCGAGTGGTATTGACCGAGACATGCGCGGAAGGCCCTAGCTGAAACTGAGCAGAATCTTGCAAGAAGCTTAGCTGGCTAACAGCCTGAAGAGGCTACAAACTTGCTGTTGGCCCAGGGTTGCTTCAAGCAAACCAAGCAAACCATTCACAAGCCGGACCGGCGGTGACCTTCTATATGAGGAAGGTCGTTCTCATGCACCGCCAAAATATTAATTTAATTTAATTAATGTTGGAGACTGGAAACTAGTAAATTCAAACCCATATTAAGCTTTCAAACTCAGACTAGGAACTACCAATGGATCGATCTACCTTGAAACTGACTGCTAAGCAGCTTTCCCTCACTGACATATGTTATTGTGTTTCTAAGTTGATATCTCATAGGTTTAATTCCACACTCTGTTTGGTGAGCTACAACTTTTGAATCAATCTTCGCTGGATATATCGGACCGCGCTTCGATTTCTCGGCGCTTCCAACGGTACTACTTATAGCAGCCAATGCGCAGCTGAACCTGCTGGCATTTGTTTCCCTTGCCAACCGTAACCGCGTAACCCCCTTGTTATCGACAGTTTAACCAGGTGAGGTTCCGCATGTTCCCGTTATCCCTGGATAAATGTCCGCTTTGCTCAAAGTCACACTAGCACCTCTACGTTCAGCTAATCCATCAGAATGGGCGACGCTCAACCGGAATCCGTGCCACACGCCACGGCTTCAGAGGTGATCACCCGCAGTTATCAACAAGAGATGTTGGACGCTAGCTTGGTCGAAAACATCATCATCGCGCAGGATACGGGATCCGGAAAAACTCATATTGCCGTTCTACGCATGAAAATTGAGTGTGACCGCGAACCGCACAAGGTGACATCGCCGCTCTAGTCTGGAACTGTAACTTATCGACAACCAAAAAGGTCTCGTGGTTCATTGCACCAACTGTGGCACTCTGCGAACAGCAGCATGATGTGATTCAAAAAGCGATCGGGTCCGTTGGACTCATCCATGGTGGTCTGGAACCAAAACAGTGGACGAACCCTAATCTATGGAAGGATGTTCTCAGAAAAAACCGTATTATAGTCTCCACTCCTCAGGTTCTCCTCGATGCTCTTAGTCACGGATACATCAATCTAGGCCAAGAGATCGGCCTCCTCGTTTTCGACGAAGCCCACCACGCAAATGACGATCACCCGATGAACTGTATCATGCGGAACTTCTACTTTAAACTTCCTATACGAGCGTCCACCAGAACCAGTAGCCATGGGCCTGTCAGGGAGGAAAGACCAATGATTCTTGGCCTGACTGCCAGCCCCATGTTTGGTGGCGATGCCGCTCAGGCGTTTAGGTGGACATTACTCCACTCAGGCTCTTCAGCCAACGGTTCTGATGATTCTTGTTAGAACACTGGAAACGAACCTCGACAGCGTCATTCGTAGCCCGAGACAACATCGTGACCAGCTTGAAGCATATGTTCACCGACCAGAGTTCAGGCACGTCTTGTACAGCGTTCCATGGACGTATAACGCATGTTACTTGGCTTCAAAGAACATCCACGGACTCAAACAAGTGGCGGAGTCGATGGATATCCAGAAGGACCCCTACATTCTCTTCCTCCGTGAAAACCTAGCAAAAACGCCTCCTGGTCCCGAGAGAAAACGTCTTGATCAAAAACTTTCCCAAACGATCTTGAAGAAGAATTCATACACATACAAGGGGATCAATGATCTTTTCACTACTGCTCATAATATCTGTTTCGACCTTGGTCCATGGGCAGCGGACTGGTACATTCAACGTGTCGTCGAGATGGCTCTTGAAAATGCGTCTCCGTATAGTGAGATCACGACTGCATGGCAATCCAGGGAAAAGGCATATCTCATCGATCATCTCAAGCGTATCAAAATTACCCCTGTCTCCTATGAGCCTCAGTCCATCGAGAACGGTATTTCAGACAAGCTCCGGGTCTTCCTCGGAACATTAGAGCAAGAGAAAGAACGGGCCGAGTCTTTTAACGAATCGTATAGCGGGATCGTGTTCGTCACGAGGAGAGATGCAGTGCTCTCGCTGGCTGCGGTTCTCGAACATCACCCTCGAACGAGGAATCGGGAGTTGTTCAGAGTAGGGTGCCTTCTTGGTTCGTCGGAGAGCTCCTATCGCACTGCTTTCTTGGATATCACGCGGCAGATCTTACGCCAACCACAGGCTGAAACGCTAGATGACTTTAGATCTGGAGAAAAGAACCTTATCGTTGCAACTGCGGTCGCAGAGGAAGGTCTGGATATTCAAGCATGCGGAAACGTCATTCGCTGGGACGTCCCGAACAACATGGCAAGTTGGGCACAGAGCCGGGGTCGCGCCAGAAGGAAACGTAGCTCCTTTATCCTCATGTTCGAGCGTGGGGGTATCGATAACGCTCGTATCGCGCAGTTTGAGCAGCTAGAGAGAGACATGGTCGCGCAATACAACGCCGAGCGGAAGGCTGTCAAGAGACCACCGCCGCTGCCCTCGGAAACCGACGATGAGTTTGATCCATGCGAGTTCAAAGTTGAGTCCACAGGGTAAGTGGTTGGCGTTACTCATGACCGCTTGTTAACGAGAAAGTTTGCAGGGCATTGCTCACTCTCCAGGCAGCTGTTTCGCACCTGAACCATTTCTGCTCTGTCCTCCCCAACTCTAGGCATACCAGCCATGTCGCGATCTATGACATCGATCCTCCCGATTTACCCGAAGGCTGGCATGCTCTCGACGATGAACAACGAGACGTCCCAGAGTACCAGGGACCTTTTGGTTGTACGTTGACCCTTCCCAAATCCGTGCCGCCCGAACTTCGCGTCTACATCGTCGAGCGAAAATACCCCTCGAAGCGGTCTGCATACCAACACGTTGCATTTAAAGCCTATCTTGAACTTTACAAAGCTGGGCTACTTAACGATCACCTGCTTCCCCTGACGAGCGTCGTTGAACCCCAACTGGAAGAGGAGATAAAGGATATGTTGAAAGACATCGATAAACGGGACGGGACGGCTTCTGTGACGAGCCAGCTGATTCCATGGCTGCCTTCGAGCGAGGAGGAGAACTGGTGGTCAACGGAAATCGTTGTTCCAGGTCTTCCTTCACTAACGCTCTTGACGCGCATCAAGATTCCTGTGCTCGGTGCGGATGAGCTGCCGATTTTGCATCATCCACGGAGGGGTAGGATGAGGGTCAAACTCGGTCCCGGCAAAGTGGCCCGCTTGTCCCAAGAAGACCTGACGGCAGCCCAACAGAACACTCGGAGGCTATTTTGGAGTGTTTATGGCTCACGAATGCAATGGCCGCGCCTCGACTTTGCGTACTTGTTTATCATCAACGGAGACCCAGATGACGAAACATGGTTGCCCCGACGTAGTTGGGCGATGAAGTTCGAAGAGCAGGTGGCCTCGGAGAGAGTCTGTTCTACTAATGCGCAGGCGTTTGCTTCGGAGAATGGATATCCAACGGACCTCACTTGGGTTCGTGACGGTCGGTCCTTCGGAAAGCTTCATGGTTTCGTTGGTTGGCATCACGAGAGACTTACGGAGGAAGAGGAGGCAGAAATATGCGCTCGCTCAATGTACTCGCGATTCGAGGAAGTTCGGGTGACATACCCTCTTCTCCTGGTAGAGCCTCTCCCAAAGAGATCCAATTTCTTACTCCCTCTTTCGGTTTCCAACGCAACTCCAAAGCCGTTCCTCCTCCTCACCAAATACTCTTACTTTGAGCTTCTGTCTCCGACGGAATGTGAATATTCAACAATTATCCCTTCGATCCTTCGTCGTCTCGAGACAGCCATGATCATCAGGTCTCTCAGAAGCATCCTCTTCCTTCGCACTCCTCTTGCAGATATACCCTCTCCATTCCTCACGGCTGCAATGACTGCTCCCGTCGCCGAGGACCCAATCAATTACGAACGCCTCGAGTCGCTTGGGGACGCCGTGCTTAAATTTATCGTCGCCGTGAACCTGATGGCTGCCTACCCATTGTGGCACGAGGGATATTTAACAAGGCGCAAGGACCACGCTGTTGCAAACTCGCGTCTTGCAAAAGAAGCTATTCGCCGCTCCATTTTTCGGTGGATCATCCGTACACGTTTCTCCCCCAGACGATTCAAGCCAGTATACCTCTCTGCGCCAGCGGAGTCCGTCATTACCCCGGAGAACCCTCTCGAAGAAACCAATGATCAGCCAATTGTTGGAGGGGGTAAGACACGCAAGGAGGTTGAGGAACTGTCGACGAAGATGTTGGCAGATGTCGTCGAGTCTCTGATTGGTGCTGCATACCTCCACGGCGGGTTTGGTCTTGGCGTGTCGTGTGCCAAGCTGTTCGGTTTGGGACTCGAATGGAACACCCTCCCAGAATGTGTTGAGATGGCGTTGTCCCGCGTCGAGCACACCGACCAGATGTCGACGCAGTTGAACAACGTGGAACGTATGTTGGGATACACGTTTCGGCGAAAGCTGTTGCTCGTCGAGTCACTCACGCACGCGAGCTATCAGTACGACGATCGGACGGTGTCATACGAGCGCATGGAGTTCCTTGGGGACGCTCTGCTCGATATGGTCGTCGCCGATTTCCTGTACAGGTATCCTGGGAAAGCGTACCCCCCGCACGACATCCACATTCGTAAATCAGCCGTCGTGAATACCCATTTCCTCGCGTTCATCTGTCTTCGAAACTCGATCGACGTTGACGCCAGCATGCCCGGACTCGGTCCACGCGGCAAGATCGTGATGCAACCCAAGACGAACACGATCCACCTCTTCCAGTGTCTCCAGCACTCGTCCCCCGTTATCCTCGAAGACCAAAAACTCACCTTTCATCGATACGGCAAGGTGAAAGACGAGATCGAGAAGGCGCTTGCGACGGGTGGAATGTTCCCCTGGGCAGCCCTCACGCGATTACAAGCCCCGAAACTCTTTAGCGACATGATCGAGAGTCTCATCGGGGCGGTGTACCTCGACTCGGAAGGGAACATGGACACCGTGAAGGCGCTGCTTAGTACGTTGGGCGTGTTGAGCCATCTGGACCGTATCATACGTGACGATGTGGACGTTTTGCATCCGGTCTCGAGGCTGTCTGTTTGGGCGTCGCGTCTGCAACAGCCGATCACGTACGAGTATACGGAGGACAAGGGGCTGGTGACTTGTACGATCAACGTGGAGGGACGAGAGGCGGTGAGTGCCCGCGCAGAAAAGAGGGGACACGCGAGTCAGGAAGAGGCTCGGTTCGCTGCGGCGGAGAAAGCAATATCCGTGTGGGAGGTGGATCAAGCTGTGGTGCTGCGCAGCGAGCAAGATCTCGAGGCGGTTCATCCGAGCAAGAAAAGTAAGATGGGGAGAATATGAATGTGTAGAATTTCTTGAGGATGGGAGCGGAAATGGAGATGCAGAAGTAAGTACATAACAGAACGTGTAAAATAGGAAATTAAATAATTCATATTGTGGGTCTCAAAGTTGCGAAAATGTAACTTCCAGCACTTTGCAAATCTCTGCGGAAAACGAATTTTGAAAAGTCGCGCCTCGGAGACAGCCGGGAAAGGACCCCGGGTGCAGCTGAGTGGGTGGCCTGGACAGCTGAGTAAGAGCCTGAATGGATTGCAAAATTACAAAGTAGCCGAGTGTGTTCATGTTTGTTCTGCAGCGATGAGCTCGGCTTGATGGGGCTGGCCATTCTGTCGGAGACCGAATTTTGGAGAACCTTGCTCCCCTCAACACATACGCTATGCCCCAGCTTCCTTCTTATTGCAATCACACTGAGGGTGATCAACCAGCTCTCCACCAACACCTTCTTCAACTTATAGGAGATCTCAACCACTTCTCAAACATACTCATGTCTCAGCATACATCTGGGGATTTTATCAATGAGGCCAAGATGGTGAAGTGGACTGAGCACGAGATTGAAGTCCTTGTAGACTACCTTTATCAGCACTGTATAGAACAAGGTGATGGTGGGAGCTTCAAGGA